>JABUQX010020566.1:0-10000 GCA_015478945.1 Trachelipus rathkii | reverse complement strand
ATATATATATATATATATATATATAAATATATGCCTTTCTCCTCTGGAATTTAATTAACAGTTTGCTTCCTGCCAGTTAGGAAATTTTAGGTCCCTGGATTTCACGGGTCTATGGTTGATGATTCAGGCCTATTGCGGAGGAGGAGACTTGGTTTTTGATTTCCCCGACCGACCAGAATTCGATGCAAGTTCGGGCCCCGTAAATGAATGAAAACGAGTTAACAGAATAATACTAACACTGTAAATGTAGATGTTATTCCACTATCGAAAACACTAGGAGTAGTGCTATTCACATATGGCTTATGCTCTCGGAAAAGAAACAATATATTGCACTATTCTTACTCTCTATACTCTTTTTTTTTCAATCAAAGATAGATTGTGATTCGTACTTCAACCTTAAATTAGATATCGTTCAGATTTCCTTTCCAAATAACTGTTATTGCTTATTTAACTTATAATTCGAATTTCTGCTTTCCCAAGAGATAAAGCCAACATAGTAGATCTTCTCTTAACTTCAAGCTCTTATCCCTTTCCTGTAAAACATTTTCAACCTTAAGGTTGCTTCAATCATCATATCTTCTCTGTACCCTGACCAAGATCTTCAAATCTTCTACAGAAAACTGCCCCACCTTCGGTGATGAGACGTTATTTGTTCTTTGAAGTCTATTATAATTACTATATCTGCTGGAGGGGTATATCATTGTGTGCGAAAGCGCATCTTGGGTGATTTTTCCCACTTCCCAGGCATTGAGGAGTATATTCCATATTTTTTCTCCTCGGCAAAAATTCCTAGACATTATTTTAGTTTACTTGAAGATAGTGATCCGTGATGAATACTGACTTATAATATAGTCATTACTGAGCGACTCAATTGGGGGTAATCAATCTTGGTTACTAATATAGTTCGTTTTGTGTACGAACGAATAATTAGTATCTTGAAAACTAGTACAGATGTATTATCACTGCTGGAGGAGGCTAGGTTCATTCTTCTTAGATCATCGTGCGTTAGAATATCGATTGTGACTAATATTAATAGTATCCGACAGGCTTATTATTTAATTATATAATGCATATAATAATATACATATATAATATTTATAGTAGCATATCAACTATTTTGTCTTATACGGTATAGATACGGACACTAATAGGTTATCTAGTACTGCGATGTCCGCGTTTGAGTAATTGCTCCCTCATAAATACTATGATACCAAAGTATTCATTTAAAAAAGTCAGTATATTATATAGATAGCGGCACAAGTTATGTCGAGCAACCCTAGATATTATATTATTATGTGGTATATGATTATAGATTGTGTGATAAAGTATGGGTATGTCTTCTAGAGATGGTTGGTCCTGTGTTTGTAGATGGATGTGTAGTGTGGATATGAACGCAGAACGAAGTAAAGTTCGATACGATTGTAGGTCTACAGTAGATATGTATTCATTACCAGTGTCACTCTATAATGCATATTAGAGAGTGTGCTAGTGGTTGCTCTTAGTCAGTCTATAGTTATTAAGTGTAGATATGTATTTTTATTTTATGTGAGTAGTTATAGTAGTGTAAAGTATGATATATAGTTATTAAATACAGTGAAGTTTTGATACGTTTTAATATATATACGCATTAATAAATACTTAAACTCAGTTTATGTGTAATACACTTTATATTTTATATTTTAGGGATTGAATCTGGTACCCGAAGTGTAATGTTGTTAGTAGTTAGTGTTATTTATTTTTAAGCGGTTAGTATTATTGATTGAGTTTATTCAATTATCCAATAATTCTTAATATTTGTTCAGAGTGAATAATTTCAGCAATAAAGATAGTTGCTGATTGGATCGGGATATGTACCATGAATTTTATGATATGAATAAACTATGTTATTTGCTGCAGATTGGACTTAGATAATGTCAGATGGTTGTCCATACGACTTATTTATCTGATGGGTTGTATTTTTTATATGTTCATTAATGGTTATATAGTATATATATGATATTGTTGTAATATATATATATTATATATTGTATAGTATTATTATAATTATTAGTGTTATTTATTATTATATATGGGCTCTGAATTATTAGGTTACTAAGTATATATATATAGTGATATAGTTATTTAGGGCTAGTATATTATAGTGGAGAGCAAGTGAATCTTGAGGAGCAATGATGATGAAGTTGGTAGATTGGTGATGTAATGAGTTTGTAATTTGAATAATATATTATTAATTTGTTAATATTTCAAATGGTGATAGGGGTTATTATTTATCATATTTTATTAGAATTTCATGAATGAGAAAGTTTTACGAAAGATTAAAAAGATTATGATGTGTATGTATATATCTACGGTCTGTGTAAGTTAAGATTATTGTAATAAATATTATAGCATATTCTGCTTTATTCTGTGCCATCGGTCTGGGTAAGGAGCAGAGGGACCATTCATTAACTTTATTGCTCCCCAATTATGCTCCTGGTTTTGTGTTCCCAAAATCAGAGAATAGGATTCACTTATAATTATTATTGGTTAGAAGGGAGATTATTTGAATTATAAAAAATGTTAATAAAATAGATTTATTTTAATCCATATTAATATTTACTATAATAAAAGTTTATATTACCTGTCTTACGGTAATTGAAGTAAATGTTAATACATTCACCAGTTATCCGGGAAACTAGGGGATTAGCTTTTAAAAAAATAATTGGTTACTATATGGGTAAGGCTGGGAACCCACAGACTGTTATACTAATGGTTTGTTAAATTAAAACAATGGTCAAGAATGAATAACTGTTTTTACTTAATTTTTAGTACTTATTTATATAGTTGAGCTCCTTACGGTTAATCTTTTTAATATACTAAATTTAATTAATCTTAGTGAATAAGATTATCCAGTTACTTTAAAGATATTAAGTCTTATTAATATTTAAGACTTCTTTAGTATTAACGAAAATGCGATCATTTAATATTGTCTTAGATTTATTTTATGTTGATTTATTAAACCGCCTACTATATTTATTATACATTATATATATACTGTGATAGTGTTATTCGTTTTTTTTCAAGTCGGCAACTTATTTGATTATAATAAGTATGACTTTATAGTTTCTATAGGTTGAGTGATATTAGCAAGTGCATAGTGATGCGTGTGACGTCGTAACATTATAGGTGGGACTTATAGAGCTGATGAAGATGTATGTTTTTAGGTTGAGGTATGTTTCTTGTTTTGAAAATATTCTGTGCCGTGTGATTGGGGTCTTATTTATGATTAAGCATAATCTATCGTTTTATAGGCGAATATCATAGTATATTTAGGGTTAAGTTACAAGTCCGAATTTAATTGATTCGAAGAGATTGGGAGTTATTGTGGAGTGGTCATGTGGAGGATGATAAGTACTGCAAGGATTATTTTTAGGATGACATATATAATTATTAGACACCATAAGAGGTGAATTAGTACATGTGTACCCTGTGAAGTTAATAGATATTCTGAGGGGATATTAGATAACGTTTAAAAAAGTTAGGATATTGAAAATGAGGAATTATTACCATTTATTGAAACAATTAATTTAAAGTAAGTTATTTAAATAGATCTTACCCTAGGACGATAAATGAACGTTTGTTCAATGACGGGGTCTTATTTAAGAGTATTCCTGACGAGACGAGTCAAAGAATTCAGGGGATGACGAGTCTTGGGTAAGTACTATAAAGAAGGGAATGAAGTGATTACTTTCATGGGTTACATGTTTAATAAATGTTAATTAGGATTTCAAAACAAGGTTACATACCTGTGATCTTAATGTGTAAGTGTGGATTAATATACAGTTACATCCGTGATTTAATGGAATTATGGACTTAACCTCATGGATACTTTGGTAGTATTCTTTTATTAACTTTAATAAGCTTTTATGACTATTTGTTGTCAGTGAGTGTATTAGAAAAGAAATACAGTAGCGATAGAAAAAGGGAGAAGATGGATAGTCAAAAAGGATGAAATGGCTTTCTCAGAAAGCAAGCCTAATTTGGCTTATCAATTCACAGATTTTGTGAGTCGTTTTGAGGTAGCCTTAAGGAGATGCACCGCTGCTGGTATGGCATGAATGGGAGATCGAACCATAAGAGAGGATTGTTTGTTGGGGAAGGAAGCGCAGGTTGCGGGAGCATGATGGAAGAAATAATTAATGCTAAGGAGTCTTGGATTTGGGGCGATCTGTCGTTTATGCGAGAGTAAACCTAGTTTGTTAAGAGGAATCATGGGGAAGAGTTATCAAAACCAGAATAAGGAGAAGATATGGTACAGTGGTGATAAGAATAAGAATAAAAAATTCTAACGAGTTCCCAAATTATTTATGTTACTTGGCTTGTAATATTAACTGGTGAAAGAAGAGTGATGCAACGTCTAACTTCTTTGCTCACTAAATCTAAAAAGGAGAATGATATGGGATTTATGTTGTGAGATGGATGTGAAAGAAATTGGGTACATGTGTCTGAAGAATGTTGTGTCTGTGAAATGACTATAGTATATTGTTTATAGATCGTAGAAGAGAAAGGACTATGAGTCTAGATTCTTTGGTGCATGTTTTGTGAATCTGTTATCCTGAAATTTGAATATATAAGACAAAGTAGTGAGAATAGGGATGGATGTACCTACTGTCCGGCTGTGTGATAATAGCAATACTGAGGGTGGAGAGAAGACATTGGTTAAGATAATTAGCGGCTATATTACGTTGTATTAGCGAGTTTAGGTGTGTAAGCAAACGTGTTTTGTTAGGTTGGTCTGCTGGTAGGACATTTTGCTGGAATTCTTAGGAATGTTGGCTGATCTTTTGTCGCACTTTTATTGATTAGGGAAGTTAGTTGTGATTTAGAGGTTTATGAGGAAGTCAGAGAGTGTGAAAAGGTGAATTTAAGAAAACATACATTTTTGTTGCTTATTTTGTGAGGAATGTATAAATCAATGTTGTCTTAGTCATTTATTTTGTATTCTATTTTATTTTTCAGTGTATTATATAGGGCATTGCTTGAAACCGAAGTGGTCGAAGGAAATATTTCCATGGCTAATAGGGGGTATCTACGTTTGATTTAGATAAGTTAGAGAATCGCGAAAGATTAGATCTTTTTTTGTGCGTATAGGTTATGTGAGATGATAAGCCAGGCGATGCTTGAGGTCAGAGAAGTATAGGGAGACGATTTAAATAGTTTTAGCCAATCAGCCATAGGTATAGTCAGTCATAAGGTTGCATTTATAAGAGATAAAGTCTTTAAAGAGTCGTGAATTGAATAGCATGATAAGGACGAGACCTGTTGGAGGTTAACACTGTTTTTTTGGTGGGCAATTAGAGGGTGCCATGGCGGAGAGACGATTAATTAGTATGAAGATGGAAATTAAATAACGTAGGGTGGAGACTGCGATCTTCATGATATTCGTTGGCCATGTTGCATATTGAAAAACTTAAAAGGATATGGAGTATGTAAAGGAAGGTGATGCAGGGGGGTTGGGTATATGATTCTAACTTTTTTTTCTATGGTTAGTGTGAAAAGAGAAAGGTTAAAATTACTACAGGAGGTATGTAGTGAGTGGATTGTCTGAGACTTGTCATATATTTTGTATTTTATAAGAATAAAGCGGATAGTCTTCATATACTTTGATAGGAATGTCTGGCGCAGGAATTTCAAATGAAGTTTTGTCCATGGATATAGGAGAACTAGAGGGTGAAAAATTTCTTGTCATGGTAGATTGGGCGACGCACTACTGTCAGGCAAAGTGGCTAAGGGATAAGAGGACTCAAAATCTTGGAATGTATTATGGGAGAACGTTTATTTATATTATTTAGTTTATTATTGGTTTAATGATTTATTGATTTTGTCCTTCTCATCATATAAATATAATATAACATATTGGTGGGGATAGAGAATAATTAAAATAATAGTTATGATAAATGATGATTAGAATTTCACTTGGGTATGAAGGTGTTTTGGGATAGAATATTGATGTGTTACAGCCAGTGATGATGTCTCAATGGTTTGAGATGGTACTTTAAGTAACGGGATAGAGGAATAGACAGTGTGGTATTCTGAAAATGTTATTTATGAGTGATGAGAAAATTTAAAAGTGTGAGGATCTGAGGTTTGTATACTAAAGTGGTAAAAGTATTATTTGGAGATCCTTATTGTGATCGTATGGTAATGTGGCTGCATATTTAAATGTATATCGGATGGGATTTCGGTTAGATTTAGTATAATGTAGTAGTTTGATGGGTATTCCTGCTCTATATCCAAAAGGTGTAGGATAAGATTCTGTGATTATCATCATGCTATTGATGAGACGAGGACAAATGAAACTGAGTACCATACTGAACTTGACATCAGAGGAAGATTATGAGAGATAATAAATAAATGGATTATTATGAATGTGGGGATATCAAGGTTACTAGTTATAATTGAATGAGGATGTGCGAGGGGAAGGAATGCTAGGATAGAATATAGAAGTAGCATTAAAATGGTGTAGGATGATGAATTGGTGTTAGAAGGCATAAAGATTGAAGAATGGTCAGTGTAATGGAGAGATATAGTGTAACTACAAGGAAGAAGTAGGGAGTATGAGAAGATGTGGAATGAGGTCCTGAGTGGAAATAATAGGGAGGAGATGTTGCAAGAATTGTTAGTAGTGTTATGGTTAAGCATGTGTTGCTATTAATCGAGTAAATTTAGATATGGTTACTTGTGACGAATATATGGAGCACTGAGTAACATTGAATTACAGGCAGTGAATCATGGGTAAAGGAGGGTATTATTGATGGATGAGGGAGTGGAAATGTGAGAAGGAGAGGCTCTAAAAGAAATGAAGAAGATAAGAAGATTATGTTGGATTTGCAGAAAGGAGAGAAGTAAAGGAGGATTATAATAGAATATTGAGAAGGAGTGTGAACGATATGAAGATATAGGGGATAGGTAAAAGCTCTTTAGGGAAGGAGATTAAATCGAGGAATACGGCTATCTGGTATTAAAGGAAAGAAGTCACTATCTGAGAGATTAAGACGTCGATGATGAATCTGGGTACTACCGTTGTGAGAAGAACTGTGAGTGTTATAAGATTTTAAGGCAGTTGGGGAAGATCTAAGGTGGATAAATATGACTTAGGGGAGGCATGTTTTGATTATCGTTAAAGAGAGTTTAGATTGACATGGGAGTTAGTTTGCGGGGTGTCTAGTCTAATGGAATATGAGGTGGAGGAAGTAAATAACATTATCATGAAGAGAATCTTTTGCATTTATAGAAGGAGAGGTGGTATATTTATAATGTCCACAGATGTACTATGTGACTAGTCGGATAAATTGAAAGATCGAGAGAGGCGAAGCGTGAGTTAGAATAAGCATGAAGATAGTTGAAAATGAAACAATGTCTTTGAGGAAATTGTATGAATTTATATAAGGTTATTAAGGAATCTTTTTGTATAAAATACAATTGATGTGGATCAGTTATTGAACTTCGAATGGTAGCTATATAAAACAAAGTCTCTCTAACAAATTTTGCTGTGATTAATAATTATGGTGATATATAAGAATTACCTTTTGAGTTACTGGTCTGTCTGTTAATCTGCCTTGCGGACTTTTTTCAATTAGGAAGGATTGATAATGGAATCCTTTCTATTAAATCTAAACTTTTTGGGGTCACATACTATGATGTTAAAAACTAGCTTACGTTGCAGTTGGTCCAAAGAAATTGAAGAGAGATTGGAGTATGGGGGTATATGTACAACCCCGAAAAGAAGCGGGTTTAACGATTTAATAGTGTGTGGAATATTTCTATAGAGAGAAGGAAAACGATATGGGTTAAAGGATCGCAGCCAGGAAATGTTTGTTGCAAATCAATTGAAAGTGTTCGAGAAGTGTTAAAGCCGTGGGAGGATGTGTTGTAGGTGAAAAGGAGTATTTATCTGTGATGAGTCTTTGTAGTTGTAAGATATCTGATTTAATTACAATTAGTATTATCTATTTTGGTTGAGGTCATCTAGGGAAATGGGGATGTGTATTATAGTTTGTTTTTTTGTTCTATAATGTGGTATCTCTTATTGTTGTATTGATCTTGCATTATGGTTATGGTGTTTTGTGCGAATGGGGCAATTTAGATATAATTTTGTGGATATTGATTTTATTTACTTCCATATTACATTAAAGATGAAGAATTTAATTTTTATTGTCCGGATAATATGGTAAGAAATGTCAAATGTAGAATCTATGGTTGATATGGTAGAAGTAATATTCAGTTGAGAATCCACATGGTGATATGGTGTTGATGTCAATGAGTAGTGGAGCATTTATTAACTTGGGTTTCTATACTATGTATGATAGTGGTTATGGAATATAAGGATAATAAATAAGGGAAAAAAAGGAAGGTAGGAATAAACTTAGTGACCCGAGGGAGATTGACCAATTTCATTTAAGAATACCCTTTCTAGGTGAAAATATAATATATTGGTATTTGTTCTCCATAAAGTTACATCATGACCGTTATTTTTTTTAGGATCTGAGATTGTGGTCTTTATAATAGTTGTATTAGGTGTTCGTATATTCTATGAAGGAGGCAACAGTTTTGGTTTTGGGAACTACCAGAAGATTTCAGGTCAAGGTTCTGTGTTAGCAAAAGAGGCCAGATCATAATTCGAGGAAAGATTTACATATTGAGAATATGCTCGTTAAAGTTGAAGAATATTGGCATGAATTTGAGTGCGAGGTTTACTCTGAACGTCTAATTGGCGATTGGGTTTTTGGGGTACATATAAGTGAGTGGAGAGACCCCAGATTAGGTTCTAGTTGTGTTATTAATAGATTAGTTGTTGATTAAGATCTGGACATGTGGTGCAATGATTTATATGGTCCTTCATTTCGTTATGGAGGAATCAGAATATTGATAGTTAATGTTTAGAGGGTTGTAGGTGAAGTTCCACGTTGATCTTCTCAATATAAAAACCCAGACAATAGAAAGTCTAGGGCAGTTTGGAATGGGGGAGTTATGTGAATTATCTTTGGGAGAGAACTAACAATGAAACCAATGATAACATATAAGTATTATAGGCAATGGGACAGGAACTGTAATCATTAAAGGATAGTATCTACTCAACAAAGGGAGTTAAGAATAGAATACTGAGGAATCTGAGCTGTCAAAACCTAAAGAAATTAGATTAAAAGAGTTGGATGACACTCGGTGGAGTGGGGTAAAAAATTTCTGGAGATTGTTTGCAATTAGCCGATGGTCTTAACAAAGGAAAATATTTGTCATTTAGGTAATCAGGTAGGGGTGGTTGGGATTGTAATTAGGGGTAAATTGGTGAAGAAAAAAAGTAAATTATAATATACCTGGATTTTAGTTACAAGGGTAGTGTGGGAAACTTCTCTTCGAGAAGGAGGGCCATGCTAATTAACTTATAGTTGAATCCATATTTTAGTATGGTACAGTCTTATAATTTGTTTTTTGTTATTTTTTCTTTTTTCAGGGAGGACACCAAATTAGTGAATTAATACTGATTTATGTATTAGCATAGTAATGTCATTAAGAATAATTGGAATTCGAATATTTTTCATTTTTTCAAATATATAGTTTAAGGTAACTCAGCTTGTGTAACGGAGATAGGAGCATATCGTTGGAGAGTCGAATCAAAGGCGAGAACTTTCAAAAACTTTGCTGTCTTTATCTGTTTTCTTTTGCTTACTTTATGGTCTAATTTTCTTATATTTCATACTCGAAAGTGATTAAATTTAATAGAATATTTGAGGGTATTATTTCATGTAAAGATTGATTAATTATTCATGGGTATCATTTAATGGAAATATTGATTAAATTATTTAATGGTATTATTTAAAATGGAGTGAATGTCCTTAATTTGGGGAGCACTTTCATGAACTTGGCTAACTTTATCTGTTTCTTTGACTTAATTTATACTCTTTATACTCTAATATTCATACTAGAAAGTGAATAGAATCCATTTTCTGCGGATTATTTAAGG
>JABUQX010020565.1:47500-56531 GCA_015478945.1 Trachelipus rathkii | reverse complement strand
CAATATGTTATGATAAAAATTAGGAAAAATTAAGAACATAGAAAAAAAAAACAATTATATGATATGTGAATACCTGAATATCAATTCTTTATATGAATATCGACGTAAAGAAATATTAAAGGTCTCTACTTACGCTTCGATCGGGGCACAAAATAACGTAACTTTTTACTTAAAGAATTAATATTGAGGCATTCACATATCATATAATTTTTTCCCTTAGTCTTCTTAATAATTAATTTTCATCATACGAAATCATTTTATTTTAGGAAAATAATTAACTTCCGTTACCTCTAAAAAAATATTTATCATAGAAAATTGTTTGTAAGAGACTAATTTTATAAAAAAAATTAATTAATAGTCTATAGAGAATTGAAATATAAATTATTATTTATTATAATTATTTTTTTTCTTCGTCTTAATTTTTTTAAAAAAGTTTATAGTTAATATTAATCATTTATATAAAAAAAATCGCTTAAACCTTATTATCAATTCTTTACAGACTAGAATTCCGTAAATTATTTTTTTTTTTTCTCTCGAGGAAAAAAAATCCTCTAAGTAAAAAAATTATTTGCACCAATCTCCGAAAAGTTAGAGAGTAAACAGTTATCGTGCACCGACGACGTAGGAGGGTACCTTTAAGATTTTTTCACGTTAATTTTTAAAGGTAGCAAAATCGCTAAGCCTAGCCCATTACCTCGGGAAGTCTTCGTCAGATAGTGGACGTTTCGTGAAAAGCCAAAATTAATGACTCTACGCGTTTAGAATCCATTTTTTACGCTTAGAACATCGTTAGGAAAAAAACGAAAATTTCACCAATAAAGGTATAGGCTTTAAGCAATATTTTTATATAAATGATGATGACAATCGATTAAGACTTTTAAAAAAATCAAGAACGAATAAAAAAAATAATTATATAAATAATAAGTGTAAGTTATCAATTCTTTACAAACTATTATATTATTTTTTTATAAATTATTCTTCCTTAAAACCAATTTTCTATGATAAATATTTTTTAGGGGTGACTAAAGTAAAATATTTTCCTAAGAAAAAGATCCTTAAAAGCTCTTATATTATTTTTTTTATAAAAGTTATTTATAAAAAGGTAATTCTAAACTTTCACTTATAAATAAAAATAAAAATGTAAGTGTAATTGCAAATGTGAGCCGTTAAAGGAAAATTAATCGAAACCGCTAACCTTATGATTTTTTTTTAAAACTTCTTAAAAAATATTCGATCTTCGATTTTATTGAATTATTATTTTTATGTTAGTTTACCATGAACTGTCGTTTTGTATAGTAAGTTATTTTTTAGGTTTACTAGTCTAGTAGAATAAAATTATTCTTAAAAAATCTACCCTTCCTACATATTATAATAAAAAGGATCCGTTGATTTTATTACACACGATTGCGATGTCGTCGACGAGGTTCGAAATAAAACAACCGACCGACGAGTACGTGGTTAAATTTTACAACATCATTATCGATCATGTATTGCGGCAAGTATATTTGGCAAGCTGCAAACCGAATTCCGTTTTTAATTTGGAATTCGGGTACGGGGGCTTAAAATTATTTCAAAATGAATATTTTAACGAAAAAATCGCGAAAAGGTTGAGGTTTATTTTTCTGCTAATTAAAAAATACGATATACGATTAAACATGTTTTGCGAGAGCGGGGGGAACATCATCGGTCTAGCGAACTGGATCATCTTTTCCGTGTGGGAGAGCTGCGAGCGATGCAAGAACGCCGCCTCCGTCGCCGTTGCGGAATTATCCTTTCGTCGGTCGTCCGAAACCGACGATGACGAGGTATTAGATAAAAAATTCGAGGGCATTTGCGATACGATCTGGGAAAACGTGTGCGCGCCGTGCGTGGAAGCGTTTTGGATTTTAAAGACCGCTAATGACGGATTCGTCTCGTCCGTTTACTCGGAGTTGGAAGACGAATGCAGCGCCAGAGGGGGCGGAGTGGGTAAATTTTTCGAAGCATTTACGAATTTGGTTTTTAACGACGGAACACTGGTTTTATCACGCTTCGATAAAGGACGTAAAGGCGCGTTGAAAAGAATGCATCAGCGGCGGCGAGGACGAAGACGACGACGACCACCACCACCAGCACCGAGAGGTTTCTTACCGGAAAGAGGTTTTCAGTACGTCCAAAAGCATCATTTCCCGTCGTACTTGAGAACTTTAGTCGCGTGTAAAAATAGTTTCGCGTTATCGTTCATGCGGCTACGAATTTCCATCGATGAGCTTTTGAGAAATAACGAGAAGAATTACGAAACTTTCTTTCGTCGTGAGGGGGAATTTCCTCCCGGGTCGTTTTCTTTAATTCCCGTTTTGTATTCCAAATCACTAAGGAAGTGCGTCTTTTTCGAAATGAAAAGCCCCTTTAAAATTAACGATCTTATAAGAGAAAACCGAATCGTGAGCGTCGTTAATTCCGCCATGGATTTTACCGGCTGGTTCAACTTGAACCAAGACATCGTCGACGTTCCGGTGTTTTACGGTAAAGGATTAAACTTCGATAACGCCAAAATCATTCGAAAGTTAAAATCGGGAGATAATTTTTTATTCTGCTACACCTTTAATCCGACGAGCCTGTTTGAAAACGCTGGAGCCAATGTCATCGGTGTGGTGTCGATGCCGGTTTAATCTAATATCGGTAATCGGCGGTATCGTCATAATAAATATAAATAAATATAATATAAAATGTTTTATCGAAACTGATTTAAAAATCGGAAAAATGGACAATTTCGATAATGAAAAAAACGACGATCGCGGTGGAAGCGGCAGCGACCAAGAAGAAGATGAAGATTCGAGACGGAGCGGCGAAGAGGAAGAAGAAGAAGAAGATGAGAGTGAAAGCCGTTGGGTGGAAGGTGATGAGGAGACTTTATCGCGCGCAACGAGCGGCGAAGATATTGTCGAGGAAGATGAAGAGGAGGTAGAAGATAAATGCGACGACTTTGACGAAGACAAGGACGAAGGCGAAAGTGGAGCCGATGAAAGCGAGGCGAGTGAAGAGAAAGAAAAGCAAAAATATATCGACGATCGGAGCAAATTAATAACTCTGCACGATGTTGAACAAACCCTGTTTTCGACTCTTTTGCGATCTATAAGGGATAACGCAGGAAACGCTCTTGGGCGATATATTTTCGCGAATATCTTCGACCAGAAAAAATTGAAGAATATTTTTGAAAAAGGCGATGATGATCGCGAAGGTGTTTCGATTCACCGCTTCGAAAATTACTTGAAAAATTATTACATTTCCGCTATTAACACTATACTCGAAGATAAAAACGAAGATATACGAGCGTTTTTAATCGAAGAAGTGAAAGACACTTTCGAGACAATCAGGTATAATTGTCAATTTCAAAATCAAAGCTTAGCTCAAATACTCATAAAGTATTATGGATCTTGTTCGTTCAAAACGGATGAGAATAGGAAAGCTTGTTTTAAGGATGTTAGGGATAACGAAACCGATTTGTCGAACGAGCTGCGGCTCGAAATTTTCGTGTTCTACTTGTCGCCTTTGTTCTCTTTAATAGATCTATGCGGGGATCATAAGAACAGCCCTACGACGATAGAGTTGTTCGAAATAATCGTCACCAGGGTCCTTATTAACGATATTTTTAAACAAAACGATAGCTTGGGAATTATCAACAAATTGATCCACCCGAATGTTTGGAGAACGAAGGGAGGAAACGCGTTAATGGACGAAACTAAATTAAATTGGCTTCCTCCATACGAAAGAGATTATGAAAAAAACGAATTTTTCAAGTAATTTTCGAAGCGGTGAATCGAAACACCTTCGCGATCATCATCGCCTTTTTCAAAAATATTCTTCAATTTTTGCTGGTCGAAGATATTCGCGAAAATATATCGCCCCAAAGCGTTTCCGGCGTTTTCCTTTATAGATCGCAAAAGGGTAGAAAACAGGTTTTTTTCAACATCGTGCAGAGTTATTAATTTGCTCCGATCGTCGATATATTTTTGCTTTTCTTTCTCTTCACTCGCCTCGCTTTCATCGGCTCCACTTTCGCCTTCGTCCTTGTCTTCGTCAAAGTCGTCGCATTTATCTTCTACCTCCTCTTCATCTTCCTCGACAATATCTTCGCCGCTCGTTGCGCGCGATAAAGTCTCCTCATCACCTTCCACCCAACGGCTTTCACTCTCATCTTCTTCTTCTTCTTCCTCTTCGCCGCTCCGTCTCGAATCTTCATCTTCTTCTTGGTCGCTGCCGCTTCCACCGCGATCGTCGTTTTTTTCATTATCGAAATTGTCCATTTTTCCGATTTTTAAATCAGTTTCGATAAAACATTTTATATTATATTTATTTATATTTATTATGACGATACCGCCGATTACCGATATTAGATTAAACCGGCATCGACACCACACCGATGACATTGGCTCCAGCGTTTTCAAACAGGCTCGTCGGATTAAAGGTGTAGCAGAATAAAAAATTATCTCCCGATTTTAACTTTCGAATGATTTTGGCGTTATCGAAGTTTAATCCTTTACCGTAAAACACCGGAACGTCGACGATGTCTTGGTTCAAGTTGAACCAGCCGGTAAAATCCATGGCGGAATTAACGACGCTCACGATTCGGTTTTCTCTTATAAGATCGTTAATTTTAAAGGGGCTTTTCATTTCGAAAAAGACGCACTTCCTTAGTGATTTGGAATACAAAACGGGAATTAAAGAAAACGACCCGGGAGGAAATTCCCCCTCACGACGAAAGAAAGTTTCGTAATTCTTCTCGTTATTTCTCAAAAGCTCATCGATGGAAATTCGTAGCCGCATGAACGATAACGCGAAACTATTTTTACACGCGACTAAAGTTCTCAAGTACGACGGGAAATGATGCTTTTGGACGTACTGAAAACCTCTTTCCGGTAAGAAACCTCTCGGTGCTGGTGGTGGTGGTCGTCGTCGTCTTCGTCCTCGCCGCCGCTGATGCATTCTTTTCAACGCGCCTTTACGTCCTTTATCGAAGCGTGATAAAACCAGTGTTCCGTCGTTAAAAACCAAATTCGTAAATGCTTCGAAAAATTTACCCACTCCGCCCCCTCTGGCGCTGCATTCGTCTTCCAACTCCGAGTAAACGGACGAGACGAATCCGTCATTAGCGGTCTTTAAAATCCAAAACGCTTCCACGCACGGCGCGCACACGTTTTCCCAGATCGTATCGCAAATGCCCTCGAATTTTTTATCTAATACCTCGTCATCGTCGGTTTCGGACGACCGACGAAAGGATAATTCCGCAACGGCGACGGAGGCGGCGTTCTTGCATCGCTCGCAGCTCTCCCACACGGAAAAGATGATCCAGTTCGCTAGACCGATGATGTTCCCCCCGCTCTCGCAAAACATGTTTAATCGTATATCGTATTTTTTAATTAGCAGAAAAATAAACCTCAACCTTTTCGCGATTTTTTCGTTAAAATATTCATTTTGAAATAATTTTAAGCCCCCGTACCCGAATTCCAAATTAAAAACGGAATTCGGTTTGCAGCTTGCCAAATATACTTGCCGCAATACATGATCGATAATGATGTTGTAAAATTTAACCACGTACTCGTCGGTCGGTTGTTTTATTTCGAACCTCGTCGACGACATCGCAATCGTGTGTAATAAAATCAACGGATCCTTTTTATTATAATATGTAGGAAGGGTAGATTTTTTAAGAATAATTTTATTCTACTAGACTAGTAAACCTAAAAAATAACTTACTATACAAAACGACAGTTCATGGTAAACTAACATAAAAATAATAATTCAATAAAATCGAAGATCGAATATTTTTTAAGAAGTTTTAAAAAAAAATCATAAGGTTAGCGGTTTCGATTAATTTTCCTTTAACGGCTCACATTTGCAATTACACTTACATTTTTATTTTTATTTATAAGTGAAAGTTTAGAATTACCTTTTTATAAATAACTTTTATAAAAAAAATAATATAAGAGCTTTTAAGGATCTTTTTCTTAGGAAAATATTTTACTTTAGTTACCCCTAAAAAAATATTATCATAGAAATTAGGTACTTTTAAGGAAGATATAATTTATAAAAAAAAAATATATAGTTTGTAAAGAATTGATAACTTACACTTATTATTTATATAATATTTTTTTTTGTATTGTCTGATTTTTTAAAAAGTCCTTAATCATTGTCATCATCATTTATGATAAATATTGCTTAAATCCATAACCTTTATTGTAAATTTCGTTTTTCCTAACATTTCTAGCGTTAAAAAATGATTCTAACGGCTTAAGTCATTAATTTTGGCTTTACGAAACGTCCACTATCGACAAGGACAGTTTCCGACGTAAAAGGTAGTTAATCGAATTTTTTGCTACACTTTTAAAATTACGTAAAAAAAATCTTAAAGGTACCTCCTACGGTTCGCTCGGTGCACGAAATACACGATTACCTTATTTTCGGAGGATGGTGAAAATAAATTTTTTAGTCCTTAAGATTTTTTTCCGAGAGAAAACAAAAAAAAATAATTACGATCAAGTCTGTAAAGAATGATAATAAGAGTTTAAGCGATTTTTTCTTATATAAATAAATTATAATTAATTAAAACTTTTAAAAAAAATAATATCGAAAAAAAAAATAATTATATAAAAATACTTGTATATTTCAATTCTCTATAGACTATTAAATATTTTTTATTAAATATTTTTTAAAAAACATTCTACGGTTTTTGTTAAAATAACAAACAAGCCTAAGAAAAATAAAATTTTCGTATCATGAAAATAATATTAAGAAACTAGGAAAAAATATATATATGTAATCCTCATATAATCTTTAAGTAAAAAGTTACTTATTTTTGGCCCATCGAGCGTAAGTAGAGACCTTATATTTCTTACGTCGATATTATATAAAAATTGATATCAGATTCACATATCAATAAATGTTTTTTTTTCTATGTTTTTAATTTCATAATTTTCATATACAGTTGAGATTAGATATATAGTATATTATATAATAAACTTTACATCGTTCTTATTCATCTATAGCAAAAAATGATCAAAGCCTATCAGAAAATGAGGCGTCCGTGCTTTTTTTAAAAAATATTTTGTTAGTTACTCTAAAAATTATTTTCTTAAAACTCACATCTAAAAAGCTATATTTCTATTAAAATATCAGTTATATCAGATAGTATACCGGAATTCTTAGGAAAAACTCGCTTAAGGAACTAAAAACTTATTTTGGCATCTCTCACGAGAAGTAAAAAAGTACGTTTTTAGAATCCATTTTTTACGCTCTAAATTTCTTTACGTCGATATTTATATTAAAAATTGATATTCAGGTATTCAATATCATATAAATTTTTTTTTAATTTCTTAATTTTTCTTAATTTTCATCATACATATATCCGTACCTCTTCTTTTTCCTTAAAAATATAGTAGTGACGTTTCAATTACCGCAGGCCGAAACTCGGATGGATAAATCGAGTCCGGGTCTCGGCGCTCACTATAATATTAATGACTTTTAATATTTTTTATTAATTTAGTTTGCCCCTAAAAGATTATTTATCGTAGAAAATTGAATTTAACGTAAAATAAATCTTAATGGTACCCTCCTACGGTTCGCTCGGGGCACGAAATAACGTTACTCTATACTTCTCGGGAGATGTAAAATAATTTGATAAAGGCTCAAGTGAGTTGTATACACATTCATATGCGAAAAAAAATAGTTACGGAAATAAAAACACACGCACCTCTCGTGTATCACATATTGGAATTATGATGATAGTTCTTCTTTCTTAATTTTCTAAAATCTTATTAATTATCTCATCGACTATAAAAAAATCGCTTAAGCCTATCCCTGGAAAATTATGCAGTTTATCATTGAGGTCGTTTCACATCGTATTTGATGAAAAAACGTAAAAGTTTCAGGATCAATAGTAAAGCTTTAAGCGATTTTTTTCTATATAAATGAATGATAAGATAATCGATTTAAGCACTTTAAGAAAAATTAAACGAAGAAAAATAATGATATAAATACATGCGTGATACTGGCAGATCAATTTCCCTAGACCCTTTAATTATTTTTTTATAAATTAGTTTTCCTTAAAACCATTTTTCTATGATAAATATTTTTTAGAGGTAACTGAAGTAAAATTATTTTTCTTAAAAAACAAAAAGACAAAAAAAGACAAAAAACGTGGAGTCTTTCGTTTCGAATTAGGACGATAAATATATTAAGACTAAGAAAATAAGAACAAAGAAAAAAAACAATGATACAATACGTGAATACTGAATATCGATTCTTTATAGATTTAGATTCCGTAATTATTTTTTTGGGTTTCCAATAAAAAAATATAAGGAAAGAAAAAATTATTTTGCACCATATCCCGAGAAGTAAAAAGTAACGTTATTTCGTTCCCCGATTGAACCGTAAGTTTACGTGCTTTATCTATATTATATTATTATTTTTCTAATAAATTAGTCTCCCTTAAACTCAATTTTCTACGATAAATAATTTTTAGAGGTACCTAAACTAAAAAAAAATAAAAAAACAACGTACTACCGGAAACGTTGTTGTATTTTAGTGACGTTTCGTAAAAGCCCAAAATAAATAACTTTACGCGTTTAGAACAGATTCATTATGTTGCTTATAGCTGGTAGCAAGAAAACGAGCCTCAAAAATACCAATTTCAGGAACCCTAAGATAAGGTGGTAGCACGAGAAAAACGTTCCCTTTATTATGGGTTTGTGCCAAAAATTTTAATTGATTGTTCCCTTTAGAAATTTTTAACACCGAAAGTAAAAAAAAAACGGAATTTAGGCCGGAAACTAGCATGCCTAGGTTGAAGATGCCATGTTGCCATGTTTATATTTTCAAAACATCATGACCAAGCTGGTTGAAACTATTTTTTCTTGTAGTCCTTACTACGTTGTACTATTTGTTACTCTTTGATTATTCTAAGTACGATAGATATTGATTTATTTAGTACCAAATTGGCCATTTCCGACCATCAAATAATAGCACAAATTTTAAAATTCGGAATGTTTTTTCACAG
>JABUQX010020565.1:0-40000 GCA_015478945.1 Trachelipus rathkii | reverse complement strand
CTCTTCGCAGCTGCTAAGAAAGACTTTTGGAAATTCTTTCGTTTTTTCCAATAAAGACCGCCATCTAACTAGTTCGAGTTCTTGGTGAACGAAGTATCCAAATTTTTCATCCACAGTGTCATTATTTACGTCAACCGTGAAATGAAAATTATTCTCATCCAGGGTTTTTAATGATTTAGCGACATTTGTAAAATATTTTTCACTAAAAGTTCCGTCTTGTCTTTGGAATATTCTTCTAATACATCTAATTCCTTGGAGCGAAATATCAGTACAAAGTTTCAACGGTTCATGAACCTCCCTCACTTTTAATCGCAAAAAATGAGCATATCGTTCAACAGTTTCGGATATACCCACTCCGAGCTTTACTTTCACGAAGCAATTATAATTCATATTTCTTTTTTTATGAGTTAAAGGAAACGTATAAAATTGGTCCGTAGATTTTGTGCTTTCGCCTTTTTGCGATATTCCCGTCATCGATAACGACGATTCGTCTTCTTCTGGCGTTGCTAAGCGTTCGTAATTTTGTGATCTTACGTCGTTCACTTTAAACGAGCGTAATTTTGAGTGATAAAAAACTTGAATTTTATTTACATCTTCGAAATTGTGCAAAAAGCTCGGTGATCCAAATCTTAAAAGAGGCTCTAATTCTTTAAGGACCTCGTAGAAATTTCCCTTATTTAGGGGATTCTTTGTCGAACGAATCGTAATTTTGAGATGATACAGACATCTTTTCAATCGCCTTCTTATAATTTCTTTGTTTTCTTTTATATTTTCGCAACGTTTTATAAGTTGTTTAAATTCCACGTAGATAGAGACATCTTCGCCTTTTTTATGAATGATTATTCTCATATCTACACCGTATGGGGTAAAGACATATTTGGAAATTTTTACAAACTCCTCTTTTTCGAGATCCTTAAATGTTATAAAAGTTGCCGCCCTTTCGATTTCAAAAACGCTATACGACATGAAACAGCTTTCGTCGAAGTTCTTATGTTGATCAACGTCTTCATCATTGGCACTATTGGTTATGAGGTTTTATTTTAAAATTATTATTATTATGATTAGATTATTATTAATTATTATTATTAGTATTAATGATTATTAATTATTATTATTAATTATAATATATTATGAATTATTATTATTATTATTAATTATTAATATATTTATAATATTGCCGATTTGAAGCGTGACATTCACCTTGAATAATACGTTTCATATTTTTTTTTCCTGGAAAATAAAAGAGAATTATAATAATAAAATAAAGAAAAAAATAATAAACATCATTATATTAAGGTGGTTAGAAAACGCTTGAAGAGCGATTTCTTCCATCGTGATTTATCTCGACCCACCTCGACTGAGATTGGTAATCAAGAGGGTGGAAGCATCAATTTTATACCGTTACGAGAGGTGAATAAATTTTGACCCGCCCCTTCTTTTATGATCCTATAGCGATAATGTGCATCGTCAGCGCTGATACAGCTTACTGCTGTTGAGTCTTTTTGTGGCGAATGGGAAGTATAATGTGCGGAAAGGTGAAATGTGTATAACTCTCAACCGCTTTTAACCAAATCTTTTACTCGCGCTCATAAGGCGCGTAAATATCGAACGGGCCGTGTATAAAAATAAAAAGGGCTTTAAATAGATTTATCTACTGAGGACACGGGAATTTATTCACCATTCGCAGTTCTTCTACGACTACCTAAATTTTGTTATTTGATACCTCCTTTCCTTCCGAGAAACGTAAAAAGTCGCCTCTTAGTTCTACACTCACGTAAACGAAATTATTACCCGTTAAAAATTTTTCTAATATTAATTTGTTTGTTATTCGCTGTAGAAGAGAAAATAAAACGTTCGACGATCGATAACTTTTAATTCCGATCGCGATGATGGCCCACGCGGAAATAAATATTTACGAGGTTAATTTTAACGAAAGTCGCCATTCAGTAGTCGAGTTCGCGGCGCCGATATTTCTAGCCGATGCCGATAGGAGAAAAAAGCAAAAACTTTGGTTCGAGGAAAATGTGGATTCGCTATCATTTGAACCGGGTGGTTTTTTGCGTCCCGGCACTACGTTAGACGGAATACCTTCGGATCGGACTGAAAAATGCACAAAACTAACTATGCTCGAAGAATACTTGTATTTTAATATCGCCCCCGAAAATTTGAAATCTTCGTTGAAGATGACATTGAAAAAAAGAGGCGCGCGGTACCCGTTGAATTTAATTTTCAACGCCAATCACGTTTTTGACGATTTAGAATTACTGCTGAACAATATTTTCCCTCGATGGTATTTTCATATTTCGGAAAGGTACGCGCGTCGTTTAAACAAAAAAGCCTCCCCCTCCGCCTCACCCCCTATAGGTAAAACGAAGAGAACAGTGCCGTCGAAACGAATAGTATCCAAGTTAAATAAAGCAAATCTGTTCCACAGTATTTCCGTTATGAAAAATCTGATGGAATGCGGATATTTGAAGCGAATGGAAAATATCGCCGGATTCTCGACCGTTTCTCCGATGAAACGTAAGTTACTACGGTTTGACGCGATGTCCTTAGTCTTTTCGTGCGAAAGGTTTATTTCCTCAACGTGGGAAGCGTTTAAATCAAACAAAGAGGTAGAACCCGTGAAAATTACGTCGTCGTTCGAAAATTTTATACTAAAACTTTTCAGGGAAATAAAACTATTGAAATCTTTCGTATTAGAATCTTCGATGGATTTCGCTAACGACGTATCCTTCAAAAATAATAAAATTTTCGAAGAAGATTTAGGTAAAGCCGATAAGCTCAAATTTCTCGACATTTCGCGGTCCTTGATGGCGAGTGTCGCCAAAATTACCGAGGAGGAAATCTCCCTCGGTAGATGTAGAATGTCTTCAGATTGCCCGATTCAAGATCTTCGGGATCCGTTTTTCCCTAAATTGATGGAACGAGATAAACTGGCTATTTTAGTATGCTTCACCGTCACAGGAATCCCGATTATAGCGGATTTAAACTCCCGCTCTTACCTAAATCCTTGGAAAATGCGAGTGAGGTTAACCGACTCGATCGACGACGACTATTGCGCAGTATTTTGTCACATGGCGAGAGATTTGATACACGGCGGTTTCTTGTTTAAACGTGAAAATGAAATAAAATCGATCGTCGGTTCCTACAAAAAGACAAACTTCAACGCCGTTGTGCCAATTTTCACGTCGGGTTTGGCGCGCGTCCTAAAACCTCTCATTCAAACTAACGTATTCGCTTCCATTTGCACCTATAGCATTTTGAAGAACCCTCATTTGGTCATTCACGACGTTCATTTCGCGACGTTACTTCGCTTGTGGGGTAAGTTAATAATACCCGAAAACGTCGACTCAGACCGAGCTCGAGCGTTTCTGGAATCGATATACGCCACCGCCTCGGCCTACCCAGATTTGCCAAATTTTCGCGCTTTTGGAGAAACGTTAATCGATTCCCCAGCGTTGGCGTTGAGAGAAAAAACTGGTAACGAAGCTGTCTGCTCCGAAAACCTAATAAAGCCTCTCTTTTTTTTATTATTCAACCGAGATAAAATAAAAGAGGAAAAAATGTTCGACATTTTAGTATTATTGATTCGTGAGTTTATCGGTCGCCTCGTCTCGTCGCTCAAAAAACGGAATAGTTTGAAAATTATTAGAATGAGCCTTTTCCTTTTGAGAATTACCGTGTACGGCTCTCTTAAAACTAAGACTCCTCATATAAAGAGAAATAATGTTTGGAAATTGCCCGAAAATGAATTTAAAGAAGAAGATTATTTTTCGTTGCGCGCGAAAGCCTCGTTGCGAGAAGATCTAGAAAACGTTAGTTACTACGATTATTTCTTCGGCCTAAAGAAAGATTATCTATGCAGCCGCACGGATGATCACACGATGGGCGATTTTAGTTTGGATCGCCTTAAATTTTTTGCGAAAAATCAATTAAAATTATCGGACGATGTCGTGAGACGAGCTTTTGATCCCAAAATGCTGTTCCTTTACACGCATCATTGCCTCCTCGCCGCGGAAGAACGCCGGGAGAGGAGTTTGGAGGAAACCCTAATCCCGTTCGATTCCGCTCACGAGTATTTAACGTCTAAAATACGCGAAGATCTCAAGATCAAGATCTCCATTTGGACTAAGCTACCGGCCTACGAAAAGCCCGATGGGTGCGCGAGATTTAGTAGTGGCGTTGACTTCGAGATAAGAGTCTTCGATGGAAACGAGCGTACGTTCGAGGATTGATCCCTCGAATTATCTTTGAATTATTCTCTAAATCACGTTCAGATTTTTCAAATTATATATATATACATATATATATATATATATATATATATATATATATATATATATATATATATATATATATATATATATATATATATATATATATTATAATAAAATTTTAAAAAAAATTTATAATTTAATTAAAAAAATATTTATATATATATTTTTTACTAATCGCTGTCTCGCGCCCTTTCATCGAGTTTGGCTAAAAAGTCAGGCTCGTATCTCTCGTAATACGAATACCATTTTCTTGGAGAACTGTAGCACTTGTATAGACAATCACAAAGACGTAAACATTGACACGGTTGCGGTTCCTCTTTCAGTTCCTCATCCTCTGAGAATATAAATAAGAACTTAATAAAAAATTTATTTTGTTTTACGACAAAAAGGCAGAAAATAAACTCGCTCACCATCGTCTTCCACACCACTATCGCGATCATTTTCAAAAGGTTGACGTTGATTTACCGTCACCGCAGAGCCATTTTCCAACCTTACGAGTTTTTGTTTGTCGTTTAGCTCTTCTTGGCATTTCTGGTTCGTTAGTTTCCTCTTCCTTTTATTCGCCCCATCGATATTTTTTGAGTCTAAAACATTTTCTCTATTATCCGTCTTTAGTGAATTGCTACATTTTTCCTCTTCCTCTCGCGTCTTCGCTTTCGAAGAACACCCGTTTATCGATTCGAGAATATCTTCTCCTTTGGAAAAAGTTTCGATAATTCTATCGCACTCCATTTCACCAAGACAAAAACTCGTAAGCTTCTCAACTTTTCATTTCGTTTGGGTCTCTTAAATATCGCACCTCGCGAACGATGAAATTGAAACGCATAAAATTAAATAATTATCAAATAATGTTAAATTAATATTTTAATAAACATTTTTGCTTAAAAATTGCACATCAAAGAGAAAAATAACAGTCATTATTTGTTCCTAACTGTATTCACGCACTTGTCTTTCTACCTTAAATATATCTGGGTGAGGATGAGCGAATTAACAGAATTATCGATGGAAGAATTTTCTGCCAGAATGAGCGACCAAAGTTTACATTCGCTCGTGGAAGTCTTGGGAATGTCGGACGAAACGCGAAAAAAGATGGTATCCTATCTTAAAATAAAATGCGTAGAAGGAAACGGTCGGGTTAACTTTCAGAACCTGCTAGTGGGCAGTTCCTTTTATTTTTTCGACGAAAATTACGCCGTTGAAGATTATTTGGTAGCGACTAAAAACGTTTTAAAGAATGAATCGGACGATACCGTGACGGCCGTAAAACTACCGATTCTTCGTTATTCGAAGTCCAAAACGTCCGATTACGTTTTAATCTTCAAGCTTTTAAAAATTGGTTACCCGAATTTGAAATCGGTGACGTTAATCGTGGAAGACTATCGATACGCAAACCTGGTTTTTTCCGTTTCTATCTGCGTGTGTTTTCCAAAAATAGAGCATTTGAAAATTCTTAAAGACGACTTAACCAGCCATCGAAGCAAAAGAGATTTTTGTCCCGTCGTTGAAGGCTTGATGGACATCAACAATGTCGCCGACCGCTTTCCGAACGTTAAGAAATTGGATTTGGAGGGGGTGAACGTGATGTTTGAAAATTTGTGGAAAGGAGTGAAATTCCCCCCGCCTCACAACGGTTTTTCAAAATTAAAAGATCTAAAAATACGGTTTTCTGATAGTAAATCCTCCAAAAACCTTCTAGAATTAACGCCCAACTTAGAAACTTTCCAAATAACGTTTTTTGACGCAGATTTTTCCATTCTGTGCGAAAAGAACTTACGTTTCTTGGAATCGTCGGAAATAAAACACTTAAAAATTTCCGTAATTCATCGAGACCACCCTTCCGTCTCCGCGATTATGAAACCCGTTATTCCGAAAATGAAGAAAGTGGTTCAAAAAGGCACGAAAGATTTCGATCGAAGATTGATTTCCTTATTTAAAAATCTCGAAACCATTTCACTGATGGCTCGAAAATGTCGAAAGGAGGGGACGCTTAAATTATCCTTTACGAGGGTATCGGGGAGAGGAAGAGGAACGATTGAAGAAGAAGATGAAGAATGAGTAGTGATGGAGAGTAACCGATGCGTCGTCTTGTAAGTTTTGACGGGAGTTTAAACGCTCGATCGACATCGAGAGCTACCGACCGAGCGAAATTAAATATACCTGCGTGGAATCCTTCGGGAGTAGGTGAGTGACCAGCAGGACAGCCGCCTTTATTCGGCGAACGCGAGAAAAGGTTAGGGAAGATAGAAGGTTTCAAATTTGAAGTGCGCGGTTTTGACTTAAGGCGGTCAGGCGGTAGGATGGTCGAAGATTCTAATCTGCATGTTTTTTTCAACTACTCCGGAATTGCGGGATCTAAAACGAATTTATATGTCGTGATAATGAATTAAACGGAGGAGCGCTCAGATAGTGAAGTGCTAGTAGGATGAAGCGACCGACGGTTGAGTCTTCAGAATGGTTGTGCCGTGCCGATTTCAGGTGGTGTTTCACGTATTAATCGATTCGTACTGCGCTAAACTATACATCGTTTCTTTGTTATTTTGCACTAGCGACGACTAAATTACGATCTAATGTTTGAATTTGTCGTGCGGCGTGAGCATTAGATCATTTAAACTTTTTTTTTGGGGGTTTTTTAAAAACCACCCCGTTTCTTGTAAATGTAAAAATGTCCTAAGGGTTTTCAAATTGAAACCTTATTGCTCGCTAAACATTTTTATTTAAACCCACGAAAATGAGGTATTAGAATATATAAAAACTATTATCATTTATTTATAAAGAGATAGATAACAAATTCGAAAACAAAATTGATTCGTCTTTTATTTTTACCGGTAAAAGATGAATTTTTATTTTGCTTCCGAACCCAATAAATTTTTAGATTTATAACTGTAAAAAAATAAAATTTTATCCACCGGATATCGAAGATTTTTTAAAATTCTAAAATTACCTTGGCTAACGAGCATATCGCAAAAATCTTCGAAGTGATAATTTGTCCTTGAAAATATTTCGAGCAAGCAATTAAGCACGAAGGCTTCTCCGGCATTCCCCAACTGTAATAGTTGATCGAACGCGTGGCCTTTTTTCTTAGTCGTTGACAACTTTCTTTTGAATTTTTTGGCGATAATCCAATTTCTAGTCCAAGGAAGCAACCACACTACCGGTACTACGAAAAACGAGTAAACGAAGGTTAATATCAGTAAAATTATCAACCAATACCAAATGAACAAAAATAGTTTCTCGTAAAGTTCCATTAAGGTTAAATGGCAACCGAATTCCTCTTGTCTGCCGTCCATTAAAAGAAAAGAGTTTTCGAACATAGTACACTTCACGAATGGGGGGAACGCTTTTGACATCGGATCGGAAAATCTACGCGCCTGTTTGATATAAGGAAACGTCACGTAACCATAATTCCAGAACCTTCCCTGTAGGGCAAAATTCAGGAAAAAGAAATAAAACACATCCGAACATAGACAAATAACCAGGGAAATTAGGTAGTTATAGAACAAATGCGAATATCCGTTCCAGTTTATCAGAAACGATTTCACGCACTCCGCGCAACGTTCTTCGTCGACATATAAAAAGTGTCTAACCGACAGATTTTCGCTCCCATCGTAGTCGTAGTCGTCCTCATCTCCCTCACCCTCTATCTTAAACCTCGCTTCATTCGCCGCAGCTGATTCCCATTTAAGCTTCATATTTAAGACATCGCCGCTACCACCACAGAAGCCGATTTCTTTCTTTTCGGGTATAGGCGAAAATACAGCTTTCCTCAATTTAGCTTTCGTTTGGATCTGTTGAGGTGGGTTCTTATCTGGAAAATTTTCAGCGGTCGTCGAATAAAAATGGTCGACAAACGCGAGCAAGCTGCTATCGTCTTCGATGCGCAGGTATTTCCGCCTCGTGATCTTTAAAAGGAAGAAATTCATGGTGACAACGGTAAAAAGCGCGTAAGGAACCCATTTGTAAAAAAGTATAAAAATTTTTTTTTCCCCCGTTTCCGAATAGGAATAAGATAAGCAAATATTTAGAAAGTGTTCTTTGACCAACAGGTCGGCGTTAAAATGCTCGACGCATGTCACATTCGAATCGTAGTACCACGACTGAGAAACGGATAAAAATCCTATCAAGAATATTAAAGTATTGACTATATAATGAAGCTTTATAATAACGCTTTCGTATAACGCCTTTTCCAATTCCGAGGCTCTTCCTATTCTTCTTTCGTAAATAAGATCCGATATCATTTTAATCGCGTTCTTAAATACCGGCATATTCGTTCCAGTTTGACTTTGGGTCGTCGATGAGGCCTTTTCATCCTTTGCCATTTTAAAAGAAAAAAAAGGGGGCCGTGGTTTTTCATTTTTCCTTGGCTTCCTTCCCTGGGCTCTTATCTTCTACCGCGTTTTTTGTTAAAAAACAACATAGGACGAAATTTTTATTTATTACAACTATAAACCTAAATAATAAACAAGACATTCGAGAAATCCCCAAATGAAGAATAACTATAGAAAAAGCTCAAGTTCGGCACACGCACATCGAGTTTTTATTCGCAAGCAAATTATATCTTCAGGCGATCGATATCTGAAAAATGTGAGTTCAAATTGAGGTACTAGAAGTAAGACTCATATCTGTCATGAACTCGCTAGTATAGAATACAATTACGACTAATACTGGATAACGATTAATAATGTACCAGTGCTGTCTATTATTAATTATAACTGCTGAATTGAGAGTGATTCTGAGGTATCTTATCTTACGAAGATAGAAATAGGAAAGAGCCTCGGAATTGAAGGGTTATAACGATTTAAAAATGAGCGTTTAATATGAAAATATAAGGCAACTTACAGAGACATTTCGACGACTCTCCCAAAATCTGCTCTCCTCAAGGCTGATTATACTTTAATAAATACTAAAAAATAATAAGATAATAAAATAATTAAATAAATAAATATCCGTTTATCTCAAAAGATCTAAGATGTAGAGTATATACTAACCGTTTCGGTCATTGTTGTCTGATGTTTCTGTCGAGGCAAAACGTTACACATCAGAGACTTGTATGGCACTACGACTACAATTTCTGCATGTCATGCCTGACTTTAATGCTGATTCAATACACACTCTGGAGGACCTTTGAGTAGTGTAGCAAACAAGCCATCACCTTTTTTTTCTAACTAAATCTATTGATTCCCTACAGCGCTTCCTTCACGGGCGGTTGTTAACCCGTTGGTCCCCAGATGCACCATAAATACTATTATCCTGCGTATTAAATAGAGACGTATCGACGCAGCCCAGCCACGTCTATATGGCGGCGATGTTGAGAGAGAAGTGGAACCCGTATACGTCCGACGACACTCGTCATAGACAATATCTTCATATAATTGGAGGCAATCGCGAGACGACACAATTTATTTAAATCGTCGTAATGCAGCCGACCGCGAGCGCACGACGACGACAAGAACTGTACGCACGAGCTGGAATTGGCCGGCGGTATCAGCCTGACATCATAGACAACGTGTCGAACGACAGACTGGCAGATATCCGCAATTTTCCAACTACCTCACCCTCTCCTGACTACACTCGTCGGATACATCACCACCAGAGACGTAGAATTGATACGGTGTAGATTTTTCCTTAGTGTGATGGCGTGTGCGTGTGGTGCGTCTTACCCTCGAGATCGTGCTGACACGATGTTGAGCGAGGGGGATAACAAACGTGAGATGGGCGCATGCCGCGCAAAGGATTCGTCAGCAAGAAATAGTAGGGATAGGTGCGGGCGAATTCGCCCAGGAACAAGGAACCGTTCTTCGGCTCTTATCGGACACGGAGGAGGTGGAGGAACACAGGCGCGGTTTTGTCAGGTTTTGAACACTACATCACCCTCTTATACTAATGGAGCACTTGCGGTTTGCGGGCACGGAGGCCTTTCTACTCCCTGAGGGAGTTATCATTTATGTGTTTCAACGGTACCCGGATAACATCTCCCGTTCCGGAATACAAAGATATTCTTTGTAAGAAATTGTTAGTCGAAAGAAGTTAGATATAGACGAGCTCAAAATCGTACTAGAGAATGTAGATCTTCTAATGAAATCCTCATCATATGTATATAATTGTTTTGAAGCACGTAGTCGATCAATCATACCACGGCCGATAACGATATTCGGGATGTAACGACAGTTTTCGTGGTAATTAAGTATGAAGTTCTCTAGGGTGCCATGTTACATATTTGTCGACAGGAAGATCAGGCTATTAGACTTATAGTCAGAGGATGTAACATCAAGCGGCGAAAGTTCGTGCAAAGAAGGAAATCGATACGATGATAGGCTAGGATAAAGAATGTTTTGATAAAAAGCGTTTTTACCAGTCACCAAGCAGGGAGTACGTCAGAGGCGAGACGTCCAGGAATTGCACCTAAGTTGAGAGGACAAACTAGTAACTTTTATAGATATCTAAATTGGTGAACGACTTCCTAAGAGGAATCGGTATCGTTGATACCTAATACGAAGAATAGCACGACGGTCGATATTCTAAGATTCTTAACTTTGGCGGAGCAATAGCGGACAGACAAAGCATTTCATCACGTTTCAAAATTTATAAAAGCTAGCGGAAGATGACATTGAAAAAATTCTTCTAGTCGTTGTTGATCTCTCACAGAGTTTTATTTTTCCTCTCATGGTTTTCGTAAACCTCGATTTATCTAGATTATACGGTGAGGTTTAAAATATGAGTATAAATATAGTAGTTCGCTTATTTTGTTTATTGTTACATGAGAACATATAATTGGTGAAATTTAATCGAGAATCCCGACATCAAGCTCAGGAGAAGAGAAGAACCGATACAAGACGTCGTAAAGCGTATAAAAGTAAAAACATTTTATAGAGTAAACATGGCAGAACGGTTTTTCGAGATATATTCAAGCGGCTACGAGCTCATCAGTGTGGGACGTGCCGGCAGAGAAAGCTCTTGCGCCGTCTTAAAGCAATCGAAGAACGAACGGTGCAGTAGCAGCACTGCGCTCGATCCGAGAATGAGTGAGAAATCGTACTATAATTGAATAACTCAGCGGAATAGAAAAAACGACCGGCATTCGTTCTATGTATGAAACTGGAGTATCCGATTGACTTTTTGAGACAGAGATATAGATAATTTTCACGTTGCATGTGTTTATAGACAAAAGAATTCTTCTCGATATGATACGTAGAAGTGGATTTTTAATTATGAACCGAGAAATAGATTCTCGGTAGAGTATTCTACGCGGAATAAAGATTTTTATTGATCTAATAATCTTTCTTGTTTGATGAAAGACTCGAAGTTATTAATAGAGTCGTGAGAGAGAGATGTATTATTATCTCGAGTGAGTAGCTCTGGCTTAAGGAAGCAAAAGATATATTAAAAGTTAATTTACGAAGGCGGGTACCTTCTCGCTTCGTTAAAAACTCGTGAGCGCGCATATATACAACCCGAATCGAGCGCAAACAACATATCTATATAATTTAAAATCTCAGAAGTATATTATATGTTCCAACTGAATAGATATTTCGTGGATTCACTTACTCAGTGAAGCTCTTATAGAATAAATCTAACAGTTTTTTTTAATATAATTCTAATACCTCATTTTCGTGGGTTTAAATAAAAATGTTTAGCGAGCAATAAGGTTTCAATTTGAAAACCCTTAGGACATTTTTAATTAAAAGAAACGGGTGTACAAGTAAATGATCGACAAATTCAAACATTATCGATATTAGTCTCGAGAAAAAAAAGAAGATATATTTAGCGCAGACGATCGATAAATTATTATTACGAATTTAAATTCGTTTTAACCAATTCCAGTAGTGAAAAAAATGCAGAATAGAATCGATCATCTCGCTGTCAAAACCGCGCACTTCAAATTTGAAACCTTTCTCTTTTTTGGAAGGTCCTACGATTCCGTATATAATTTCGCTCGTGTCGGTGTTCTCGAGTCGACGCGTTAACTCGTCAAAATTAAAGACGACGCATCCATCATCTTCATCTTCTTCTTCAATCGTTCCTCTTCCTCTCCCCGATACCCTCGTAAAGGATAATTTAAGCGTCCCCTCCTTTCGACATTTTCGAGCCATCAGTGAAATGGTTTCGAGATTTTTAAATAAGGAAATCAATCTTCGATCGAAATCTTTCGTGCCTTTTTGAACCACTTTCTTCATTTTCGGAATAACGGGTTTCATAATCGCGGAGACGGAAGGGTGGTCTCGATGAATTACGGAAATTTTTAAGTGTTTTATTTCCGACGATTCCAAGAAACGTAAGTTCTTTTCGCACAGAATGGAAAAATCTGCGTCAAAAAACAACTCTTGCTAGAATGTAAATACACTACGGCGTCGATGCCCGACGAAACTTTTGAAATTATAATAAAAAGATTGCTAGGAAAATACGGTAATCCGATTAAGGATTTGATCGCTAAGAATCATTTAGTAATCGAAAGATTTACGAAAGATTTATCGAAAGCCATTTTATTTTTCGATAATAAAAGCAATGTGATGAAATTTATAAACCAATTCACGAAATCCTTCGAACGACGCGATCGCGATGATCTTAGATTTAAAGACTTCTTAACGTTTAGAAAATTAAACCTCTTAAATTTCATAATTCGGGAATGTAAATGGAGGGGTTTATTCAACTACGGCGTCAGAGGCGGAGAAATTTTCTTGTTCGAAAAAGGAAATAGCGAGCGTAGATACAAAATGAAATGTGTGCAGGACTACTATCAAATCCTTTTGTAAAATATGAAATGAGATATAAACGGAGAAGAAGACTACTGTCAATTATTTTCGTAAAATATTTTGATTGGGGGTTGGAAGTTGGAAGACCGAAAAAAATACGAATTTTATTTTTATTTTTATTTATTAATTTCATACCTACAATATGTTTTCATATGTAAAAAAATAATAATTTTTGTAATTAATTAAAAAATAATTAAACCAAGATAACGGTGTTTTAAAAATCCGATAAAAAAATTATTTTCATCTATTATCTATCATTATGCCATTAGTTTTAAACGTGCCAAAAAACTATCATATTTCGTTTTTCCTTGATATCGCAATAATTTTGCACAATACTGTAATTTTATTTCACAAAGTCCTTTCGCAATTACGTAAATGACGTTCACATTGGCGCGTATAACTGTCTCGCGAAGGGTTTAACCACGCTCAAAGACAAGCCTTTACGCCCTCATTAAGGTATGCGCAGCCACATCGCTCGTATTAAAAAATAAAAACACACTCACACACACTGGCGTTGTAGCATATACGCAAATATTCACATCCGCCAGAAAAACCTTTTTCCTAGTGAAATAAAACGCTGTTTAACTTGATTTCTTCTTCTAGCGCATCCGAATCCCTCACAATTCTTTTGCTCGGAAAATCATCGTCGATTTCTTCATCGACGTACCTAGGACATCTCGTCGACACGTTTTTATCGTCTATACCGATTATCGTCGCCATGACGGAGAAAATTTGCTTATTGGAAATTGTCATTTTCATAGATTCCGGCTGAATTACGATACCATGAGTATCCCTGTAGTGTTTGCAAACTCTGTCGATGAAATTATTTCTGAACGACGATTTGTAGTGGTATTTTTTATACAGTTCGCTTAAAGAATTTTTGGACCGTTCCGCTGCCGCCACGCCGCCGTCGTCCGTACTAATTTTTTCTAAACTTTCTTCGTACATATCTTGGAAGTTTCGGATGATCTTATTGAAGTTGCTCGTCAAGCCACCTACGCTGTTATAGCGATTTCGGGAAGAAGCGCTCGTTCCACCGCTGTCTCCTACGGACGACAACAGCAAACTAGGGAAATCGTAAACCACGTTCGGGTCTCGAGCCGCTACGGCGTTCGTTCCTCGGCTCCCGGAGAAATCCTTTTTCCATTTCGAAAAACCGTCAGAAGCGGTTTTCATTGCGAGATGGTTCTGTGTTCGAGCGGTTTTTAATGCAGCCAGCGGCGATGCTTATTAGTCGATGCATTATGTGTTGTTCGTGAGTGCTGTTTTCTTAGAGTTGTCTACGTCTGTTCGCGTGTGGTACAATTGTGTTCTATTTCGGCGGACTATAGGCTTAGCAGTGTGCTTCTATAAACTTATTTCTTGCTTGTGGGCCCTTTGTTCTGTGTTTGTTTTTCGGAGGTCTGACCGACTGCTGAACGGGCCGCGTTGTCTAAGCGCCGTTTGCGTTGATTCCATATCGGTCACCCGAGTGGAGCGCGCCGCTATCGTGTGATGGTTATTCGTCTCTGTTGTCCTCTTAATCTTGGTTAAAAGGTAAGGCGTTATAGTAAAAATTCCGATTAGAAGGACGACAGCCCGGCTCTAACTATGAGTCCCGGACACAAGACTCGTAATTCTTCGCTTATTCTTTTCTTCTTCTTGTTTCATAGAACCCATTAATTTTATTTTCAATATTTGTACTTACTATACCTCTTAGATATTTGATCCCGTATCGTAACGAAATTTTTTCGTCTCGAAAACCTCTTTTCTCGACCGCGGCGTTCGACGAAGCTCTATTCTCTTCCCTCAGTTTCCCGATATATAAATTTGCTAAAGCAATTTTAAATATTCCTCAGGGACATCTTCTGCACCTGTCTGCCGCATTCCGGTTAATATTAACAATCTGTCCCATGGAAACCAATTTACAGGGTATTGTTCTAGATATCGTCGTAATTATTATATTCATAGCTGCGGCTGTGTAGTGCAGGTAAACGACGGCGGCAGTCGCTTTTCCGCTTTCTATCCTCGAACAAATCCGACGATATCGATCCAATTTCCGCCTGACGTACGGTGTGACGCCTAACTTCCTCCGAAAAATAGTCCGTCGTGCGATGCCTCACACTTTGCAGATAATGTGTTCTATCGCAGCACTCTTCAGGACCTCGGCATGCCGTCCCTGTCAAAACAGCGGCGGGAGTATAGCTCATTACTCGACTGGCGGGCACGATGTCGTCTTGTGCGGCGCTCATCCTCTCACTCTCGAGGCCGATACGCGGATTCGCCGCCATTGTATCTTTCGCAGCGCCAAGGGGTACGTAAACCACATAACGAGCTTCTATGCGTTTACTTTTGGTCCACGCCGGCGAATTAGCACGGTCTTCTTCGCATTTTCTCGCGACTGGCAAGAACGGCTAGCGAGCGCGAGCGGCCTTAGTTGACTCTATCCAAAGCGGTTTTTTAGCCGAGGGACGCCAGTCGAGCTCCTGCGACTGAATGCTCACGAGTCGCCCAGGCTTACTTCGCTAAGCGGCCTCCGAGCCCCGCTCGTTTCGCGCTCAAGTCATCTGACTGTCCGGTCCCTCTTCTCTATTATCGAGCGAGCCCGGGCATGTGATTGACCACGTAACGGATGACATGCTCCCCCGTGGTGCTGTTTGCGAAGTAATTCCTTTACACGCTCTCGTTCGGTGGTCTGGATTCGTATCTTTCTTCTTCACGAAGAGGGAGCGGCCGATATTTCGGTTTGCAGTGCCTACTCTGTTCTTTACTGAATGCGAGTAATGGACCTTTCCATTCTTCTCTCTCTGCATCGGTTCCTGAAGTAAACTTCTACGCACTTCCGGTCGGGTATCGGGATATCTTCTCCGGAGGTTGGCGTCCCAAATGCTGTACAAATCGCTTAACTCGTTGTTGGAGGGACCCGCACCGTGCGCGGCGACTCAGCAACGTACATTAGAGCACTCACTACTGTCTTCGACGTGTATCTACCAGCGTGGCGCTTAATTCGTATTGCATATCATTTACTTTTCTGTTTCCATACTCTCTCCCTTCTCGACGAACTGAAATATATCGGTTTTTTCGCATGGCGTTCGGCAGTACAGCTTCGATATAAACCACAACGTTATATCATTTTTGATTGAAACAACTTCTCACAGTCGTTGGTGGCGTATCTTCCTGCGCGTTCCGTTTCTAATTTCTACATCGAGTTCGCCGCACCGCGCAGCATAATTGGTGGACACCATAATCTTGGTTCGTTATTCAGCATGTGTGGGTTATTTGATGACTTTCATACGAAGTGCGCTCGTATCGTCTTCTGTGTTCCTGAGCACGGATTGCCAACGTTATTATAGATTATCAGGGTATTTAATCTGCAATCGCGCCCCGTAACTCTGCGCTATCACGATTATGTGCGTGAGATACAGTTGCGTCAGATCGTTGCTTGCGCACGTTACTCGCGTGAGCGCGTGGTCCATTACCTCACCCGCCGATAAACGTTTTGCATTAACACGATGTGTTAACGTAATGCCTTACGCGGGTATCACTATACAGATCTGCGTTTTACACGTGTGTGAAACAGTGCCTAGAGCTCACTACACTCAAGTCTGAATTCATTGGAGCCTAACAATCGACGGTTCTTAGAATAGAAATCGAGGGAGGTCCTATCTCTCTTCGTTAACGGGACCGACGCATAAATTTGTTTTACTCCTTTCTTCAGTTTCACTCTTTCACCTCGGCTATACACACACCACTACCACCCTCTTCGCTCGAGAGTGAGGAGAACAGCAGCACGAGTTTTCGATACTCTTGCACACGTAGAACTATACAGAGAATATCGTTCCTCGTAAGCTCGACCACCTACAATGTTTATAGTCTGGCCTGCTATCATAACTGATCGAGCTATTTGAGTGTTCTTCCCACATTTTTCGGCAAATCTGATCCATTTTCCATGTAACGCGTTTGCATTTTCTTATGGTAGAAGTGCGCCAGATTATAAACCTCTCAAAATTGCGTTTCCTGTGACCGGTGAAAGCATACTAAACAAGCCCAGTTTATCTGCAGTTCACTTACTTCCTGAAGGGCTAACACCTGACTCCGCGCTTTGCATTGCGGGTTCGATTGTCTGAAGATACAAGTTATCTCTTACCTTCATATAACCGTGGTGGTACGAATTCCTGACTCTGTGAATATTAAAATAACTGGCGACAATAAGCCATCAAAAGGCCGCTACACGACTGTCGCCAGAATGTATGTCAATTGTGGCTCAAATGGAAAAACACTGTCTCGTGATAATACGCGCTAAATCACTGCTTCAGAGCGAAGGAGAATCTTGCTGATCTATATCTCTTCGTGAAGGACCCTCCCTGCAGATTACGAGATGTGAAACACTACACTCGGAAATGAAGAACCTAGACTGAAAGCTGGAGAGGACTGTATTTGCGGATCCGTTTTGGTCAGATTAACTTTGCAATTCTCGAACAAGTATCTTGGATGTAATAATCTATATGAGAGTTTTCTTCGCGTGAAACTCGAGAGAATATATATCGTAGCATTACAGGATGTTTCCGCTCACCCTAGGTTCGCTTTCGATTTTTACACTTTCCCTCTGTCTAACCTGTCGATAAACGGCTTCCCACGTTGAAGAACACATACTTTTGCACGCGACAGAGGGCGGCTAACTGAGCAGGTCAATCGCTCGTTACGGACACAAGAATCACTCAGACGATCGTTGTGTCCGGAGATCAATTATATTCAGGACTAACTTAGTTTTCAGTGGTTGAGCGACTCCCTATGTATGATATCGGAAAATGCTACTAGAAGTGTCTCTGATTCGGAAGTTACACGAATACGTCTGGCTGGGATCAGAGAGCGACTCTGCGTTATTATGATCTCTGTCTCTTGCGACCCGTGCGCGATCATTAGTGGAGGTCCGCTGCGCTATGGATCTTCCGTATCTGAAACAGGCGGCGACGTATGCGAGAGGAGTTCGAGAGAGGAGTTAGTTGCTTTCTAAAAGTTGCAAGCGCGACACGGACAGACAAGGAGATGATGAGAGGAGACCCGCGTGTGAATGATTTAATACACGAACAGGGATTATCGGACAATATATTGGCTCGCGGTTCGGAGTGAAGACTGAATTTGAAGAAGTCGCGGGATTACACAACTCTGAGTGATTCGGGGTTATGTAAATTCAAATAATGGAATACGGGAATGGGTCTTGTGTGCGATAGAGGGGTCCCCGGGCCGAGAAACGTCGACGTGCGACGTATCTTGAATTTTATTCGAGATATCGTCGACTTTTCGACGAGGTACCTTTTTTGCAGACAAGATGTTATCGAAGCGTGTGAATATTACCAGTATTTCGTCCGGGCCAGAGGGCTTTATACCGAATCGTATCGCATTCGATTATCTAAGATAAGGAAAGGCGCAGGATATTTTCTGAACCTCTCGGGCTGATAACAGTGAATCGTGGGAGTCGCTTCATCGCGAGCCGCACCCAGCACTTGTTCGCACAAGATCGCAACATTTGAGGTAGATATCATCGTTTCTCCTTGTAGCTAGGAATGTATTGATGGCTCTTTGTATTCTCGTTCGAACTAGTTGGCTTTTATCAGCAACTGCGATATATTTATCGGCTCCGAGCGACGCACCTCGATCTTGGCTGGGCCGTTACGGTCACAATGTAGATCGTCGGAATGATAAATTTAAGTAATTCTCTGGGGTCCATATCTGTGGTAGCTTAGCTTCGTAGTTCTGCATAGTAGCCGACAGTCGACACGCTAAATTATTATATCTACATCTTCGCCTCACGCAGCTCGGATAGGTTCCCATCAAACAACTTAATATAACGTAGGAGAGACACGGTTTCCATTTCTTTATCAAGGAGGTGGATAATATAAAATTTCAATGTCTATAACGTGAAGTATTCAGAACTAAGGAGGGCCACTTTTCGCTGAGCACGAATCTCTTCGCGCATAGGCAAAGGAGGACTACATACACAGAATAGATTACATAATTATTACTGGTATAGGAAGTATATCGTAGAAGCAATCGTGTCCGAGACTAACATTGATGTGTATTATAATATTTCCGGATAAGTTGCATCGAGTCTGAGAGTAGCGGAGAACTCATTATCAAGAGTTCCTCCTGTAATCTTTTTTTTATCACACGAAGCGCCAGTTGCGTATATAGTACGCGCCTCTATATTGGAGCACAGTGAAAAGTTACTATTCGTAACGTCGGTAAAAAGCGCGAGAGTCGTATGAGCATTTAGATAGTCTATGATCACGCACTTCTGACCATATCGCGGCGCTTACTTTAGACCTTCGTACTCCTTACCTCATCGGATAGGCGTTCTCGGAACTAACAATCCGAGTACGGCAAAGACTGTCTCAATACTATAGTGATGGAGCTCACACCGCAGTAGAGTATCAGCGGTGCTTTGACTTTGCATAGACGGAGACTATAGTTAACACGTTATTATGGATATTATGAGATACTGGAGGTAGCACGTTGATACAAAGACGGAAGCCAGTAATAGTGATAGCGGTCTTCGCGCTACCGTGTCGCAACGATCTTTCGTCGTGGGTGGAGAAGACGAGGCTATCTGTTATTTTTATCGAAATAATCGACTGCAACCTTTGTAAGAGAATCGAGTCCGTACTGACATCTGTCACCTCTTCGCCTAATCAGGTATAAAATGAAGGGCTGTCCCACCCTCTAGGCATCGTTATCTGGGCTCGGAACGTAGCTTCAAATCAGAGTGGCGCTATCCTGCGCAGAGCTAACCATTCACTCCGTCGAGCAGAGAGTATAGAAATTCTGTACTATCTTTTCACTACGCTGTTGTCGTCGACTCCAACGTCGTTGAATAATTAAGCGGTTGGGAGGTGATTGTATAGTCAGTTTATACCGTTATGCTTGAGCTGTATTCTTACGCGATGTCATGCCTGCACAGCAACACGAGACACGAATCGCACTCGGATTTGGTTAGGCAGCGTAAATAGATGAGAGAGTACTGAGAGAATAGAAGAGAGTAGAGATAAGAGAAAGAATACACACCGAATCCGAGGCTCCAATTATCACTAAGGGTTCGTGCTCCGCCGAACTACGCTCGAGGCACCAGCCGCTCTGAAGAGTCGTCTGTGATTACTCTCCCTAATGCTTTGTTGTACCTTTCGTTATCCTCAGCACGTCCGCCCACCAGTATGACATCAGGGGCGAGACGTCGAGCCGATCTAAGAGAAATACGTGTTAACGCAAGGTACGGGTGCCATACGGAGTGCTAATCAATATAGGGCTATACGCAGGACACGTAGACAGCGTGTGTTACGCGTGAGCGCCGCTCGATACCGATAGTTATGACTAGGAATTCGTTATCGATCGTCCGCGAACATGGATCCGTTACTGTCTTTTTAGTGAGGGGTAGCTAGAATTCCGACGGAAGTAATGCTATTTAAGCTTTGTATTGAGAGGCAACGAATTAGAGGAAAAGGGCATTCACGTACAGTCGGCTGCATAACACAGAACGTACTGTGGCTACGTGAGCTACTTCTTCTCCGTGGTTCGAGTATATTGGTTAAGTTATACCACAGGAAAGTCCTCTGCAGGTAATGATGCGAATGGATAGAAAATAGTGAGTATATTATGAGACAAACGTTTCCTCCGAATTCACCGCTCGCTCAGCCGCGTTCTTTATCGCTATATTACCAAATCTTTTCACACCCGTTTCTACGGCCGACCTCACTCAAATCGTGTGTCTAGAACACGTGAAATGAATTCATAAAAACTGTATAGACAAAGCGTCTGTTCAACTCAAAGAGATCAGAGATAATAGTGGCGGTTAATCTGAGACAGTGTAAGACTATCCTGTGGTCTCTCTACTACTGTTCTAATTGATTTCGAGGCGACGAGACACGTGTATTAATTTCCCTATTTTTCGATCGTTCGGCAGTTCTTGATACTGCCAGACGCACATATAAGTCTAAATTAAATTGTTCGTGTATTATCGACTAGCACCAATACCGTTGTGACTCGCGTCAGAATATCTCGTTCAATATACACGCTCGCCGTCTCCAGAATCTACTATCGCCCTACGAACCACGTAACTAATAATCGAGTCACATTATATAACCTTTGCCGAGATCCGACGTATTCGAGACTGAAGGCTTTGTATATTTAAACAAGGTTTTATTCCGTAAGTGCACTGTATAGGTTATGTTTTCGGATACGAGATTTGTAAGCTCCTGCCCTCGTGAGGAAGCCAGAAGAAAATAAACGGATCACAGGTCAGCGAGATCGTTTATCGCACGATAACTTCATATAATGTCCGTGTCCATCGGAGTGCGAAGTGTAATGGTTGTTCGCCGATGAATGAGCATCCCTCTACTGACCGGAGAATACTCTGATATTGATTATACCGATTGATTGTAAAATTTTCTTCACGTAGTCTGCCGAATTACACGAGATATATGCGACCACATCGATAGTATACCGGCGCGGCGGCAAACTCCAATACATCTCTCGTGCCAACCTCGTAAATTGAAAATGCAACATGAATTTCACACGGAGAAGCACGACAGCGGCCATTGGATCTAAGTGTCGTGCCAGTCGCCGAGATACTTCCTGGAAAACTCTTTCTCTCTTATTCTCGACGAATGTATTATATTACACCTCTCGCGTAGAGGGGACACCTTATTGGGATGGCAGTTATGGCCGGGTGGGTTTTTTTGGCCCGGCCCCTCGACGAAAACCGGACCGGGAACACATTTTTTATCGTTCTTCGTATAAAACGCGCGATGGAACCGGCGGCGTAATAACGCCAGTGTCTGCGTATACAAGCTAGGCCAGATACTCCGGCGAACCCCTCGAAACTTATGCTCGGCCTAGCAATCGATATCTTTTATGCGCACTTTCATCGCGCTATCGCGCCGCGTCTCGCCACCACATTTCGGATACTCCACTCGCGTCTATATGATTGCCGAGCACGCATTCTAAGCGGCGACGGCAGTGGGCGCGCCTCTGGTACTTCGTCTTTACCGTGCTTACTTTCCGCCTCTTTTGCGCGGGAAGATTGAAGAGCGTATGCGTGCTGTACGCGAAGGTTTAATGTAACCAGGGCGATATTCGACTCGAGGAGACGTTATTCTGCACACGATTTTAAGTGACTAGTTTTTTTATTCATACAACCCTCAGCCCGCTCAGCAAGTGATTCTCTCTCTGTGACGCGACGGCTCCTTACATATAATGGTCTTAACGCAGAACATAGCCAGTTGCCTGCCGACTAGTCGCCCCTAACATGAACATATATGCCTGTAATAGTTTCAGAGGTGTGGCGAAGAACGACGTTCGTATTGGCGCGACGATCTTCGTGGCGCGAATGGAGAAATCTTGGCGGGCACTTGTTATCCTCGCCGACCTGCGGTAAATTAGTGTCGTAAGCGCGTAATATCGATAAACAGCTGTTGTTATTTCGTGCGTGGATATATGACCTAAATTGAGAGACTGCACGTGGTTCCTGTGTTTCCGTGCAAATTCAGGCTGTTTGATACCATAAACGCGTGGGGAAGCGGTACACATTAAATTACCTACCGTAGAGGGTTAGAGTGTGATGACCGATCGTGGAAATTACGGTCGTTCGCTGGTTGCAAGTGATTCGAATTATTACCTATCGTCGCCGTTATTTTGTCTTGATCCCTCGACTTTATTTTCTCTAGCCTTCGAAATCTAACAATTATGACATTCCTTAGCTTACTTCCGCGATTAGTGAAGCTAATTCGGACATTATGAGATATTTCACGCAAGTAATCGCATATTAGCGGTACCAACTATTTTAACTCGGGACGGTTCAGTTTTAAAGTTATCTTATCTCATTACTACCCTCCGGTTCTGGCAGTGGCTTACACTTCGTTGCAACCTCCGCAGACCCAGCAACGGTAATTGGACGAACTGGTTGTAGGTCTGGTTATTGTTTCGTACAGCTGCCGAGCAGAGGCGCGAGGGAGACCTGCGCCTATTACCGCGTGTACCGCCCCTTTTCCTAAGAGTGCACTGAATTCCGATCTTCCGGGATCCGTTTTCCTAAACCTTCTGCACGTCGATGGACAAATCCGAAGAATTACGAGTACTGGCTATATAAGTATGCCTTCACCTGAGTCATCAAATAATTCTGTTCCTCCGCGTATATTTTTCGAGTTATTTCTTAACCTCCGCATGCGTTAAGCTGTTCTTTTCCGTATTACATGCGCTGTATGAGTAGTACGCCGACGTTTGCGAAGTTGTTTTTATCATGCCACCTCTCGTGATTCGTACACCGGTCGCCTGTCACGTTATATTTCTGGAAGATTTTCGTACTATTTCTTCTTAAAGAATGTTTGTATAGTCGTCGTTGCACGGCTTCTTATCACCTCCTTAAAAGCGTCTTTATGAATTCCTATACTCGCTTTTCTTTTTTTCGACTGACTATCACGATTGATAGCTCGTTCGAACGACCGACTGTTTCTTCGAGCAAATTTCTCAGCTCCGACGAGTGTTAGGATTTTCCTTTGATGAGTCTCGTGTTAGGTCGTCGCTGGGTCCTCTGTCGAGCGACGGCGAGATTGAGATTAGCCGTCCCGAAGTGCGTTCTGTCTTGAATTCTTCTCCTTGAACGTTTCTCCCTTTTTTTCAGGGACAGTTCGATACCTCCTTTCATACCTGCCGATAATCGCGCTCTTATTGACTAGAGGATTCGTTCCGATCTCTATTTCGTTTTGAGCACTTATTAGTTCGAGTTGCCTATCCCGCAATTTCTTATCCTCCGAAAGAAGATCCTCTTCTACCTTCGATTTATTTTCCTCCCACCCCTCTTCGATGGTTTTCCTTTTATCTTCGTTCCTCCGTTCGAAGATGAGTTTTACTCTTTCTTCGATCTCGTCTATCAGTTCCGAAAAGCGAGTAAAAATTTGCAAATATTTGGAAATCGCTTCCTGAAGAGAAACGATGGGATAATTATCGCCGGGAACGGTCGAAGAAACTGAATACGCGCTCAATTTTCCTAATTCTCGATCGAAATTCGCTACGCTCGACTGAATCTCCGATCGACCGGCATCGAGATAATTCGTGTCGGATAAAATGCTTTCGGTTTCTAAATGTTTAAGTCCTTCCAGCGCGCTTTCCGCGTGTTCCACGAATTTGAAAAGATTTTTTATCGTAGCGAAATCCTTAACCACGTGCGGCGCGTAATAATACGAATTTACGTCTCTCGGGTTACCGTAGGACGCCGCCGAAGAATCCTCCAATCCGGGCGTGTACGGAGAATCGAAATTTAGTCCCCGAGAACGTGAAGAAAAGGAAGCGTCTCCACCGGTATTCTGTTTCTGAAATTGAATGGACAACGAATTGTCGATAAATTGATCCAGAATCAATCGAGCGTTGAATGTGAGGAACGACAAATTCGAAAACCTTTCGATGAGTTTGCTGGATAATTCGAATTCCACCGTCCTCAAATTCAAAGGATTGCACATTCCGCCACGGCTAAATCCGCAAATGTCGTATTCGTTAATATTATCATCATTAATACTACCGCCGCCCAGGCGATTATCTCTCGGCGTTCCAACGATATTCGAAACGAGGTACGATTTTCGGTTAGACGGGAACGAATTGAAATTCTCCGGGAAAACCGAAGACGAATAGGCGTCGTTCGTTCGATTCATCATTAGCGATTTCGTGTCATAAATCCGGCCCGCGTTGTTATAATTATTATTATCGTCACCTTTTTTTCGATAAGCGGTTAACAAATTTTCTCTAAATTTGTGGACGAGTATATTCTTGGCGTCTTCCGTCATCCCCCTGTAAAGCGCCACCGCCCGGTTAGCGAAAAGGGGAAAATAAGAACCATCGAGTCCCGTTTCCGAAACTTTCAAAACGGTTTTCCATGACACGTAGTTTTCGAGGAAGGGTTTATTTTCGGGTCGATTGATAAATTTTTCGAGTTTGGACCTCTTCCGATCGACGCTTTTCTCGATAATCGAAATAGCCTCGGCGATGTCTTTTAACAAGGTAGAGTAATTTACAGTCATTTTGTCTAAGGACTCGCTAAGATTCGTGAAAATTTTACCTATCTTCGCGTCTTCGTCTTGCTCGTTTTTTAAATCTTTGACGCAATATTTATATTTCAAAAGCAGTTTGTGGAAATACTCCCTAGCGAAATCTCCTTCCCGCATAAACGCGAGAATCGAATTACAATCGTAACAGAGAGCGCCCACGCTCTCGCCCATGCTCTTCAAATGCTGCAGATACAGGAAACTCCTTTTAAATTCGGAGGTGATTTTCGAAAAGCTTTTCGAAATTTTGGTAAAATCGTAACTGGATGAGGCGTATTCCAATTCTTGCGTCGGCGTCGCTTCGAGGGTATCCAACAGCTCGAGGCAGGAATTAGAGTCGTCGAAATAAATTTTCTTCAGATCCTTGATATCCTTTGACATAATTTTGAAATCTTTGAAAACGGGTTCCCCTTTCGAGTTCGCGACCAATATGATGAACGGAATCTTCCCGAACATGTTGCAATACGCCGATGTCAGCAGAAAATTTTCTGGGTCGCTCCTTCTTCTGGAAACGTAGTTGTAATACTCGCCGTAATCGTCCACTTCCGTCATCGCTGTCGATAGAGGATCGTCGGAACGCGATGTCGATGGCGTCGCCCCGTCAGCGGCGGTGGCGGAGGTGGCGGCGGCGTTTGACGTCGGAAGACGCGGCCTCCCCTTCCCCATTAAAAATGGGCCTAAAGGCGATTCCGTTCGAAAGTATTTTAAAATTAACCGCTTCCTTTCCTCGTCGCCGTCGCCGCATAATCGAGAAACGTATTTGACGAAATGTTTCGGGGGTTTCTTGAAGACGTCGCGAAAGATCACCGAGTCTAAAGAATTTTTTTCGCTCGATACGTCGATTACTCCGTACAACGGAATTTCCGGTTCTTCGAACGGTCGACCGTGACTATCAACGTCGTATATTCTTTTAAACGAAGAAAGCGTTTGATCCAAAAGGGGGTTATCGGAATACTTCCGATTTGACCCGTTTTTGTTAAAATTTATCATCGACGAGGCTATGTCGCTAACGGGATTATGTTCCATCGATTTCAAACCGCCTCCGCCGCCCAAACGTAATTTACTCACGGCGTCCAACTTCTCGTCTATATTCGCGTGTCGACCGAGTCCGTTTAGGTTAAAATTTAACGTTTTGGCCAGTATTAAAGACGGTACGATACTCTCGGTGTTCATTTTCGTATTCACGAACACCATCGGATCGTGAAGATTAATTAAACGCGAAACGAAATTCAATCGTTTCTTTTCCAAATTTTTCAAATTCGACACCTTCTTCAAGTTCTTCACTTTCCGATCCACCAATCCGTTTTCTAAATATTGGAGCGATTTGTCGAGATGTTTCATAGATTTGACGTAATTATTTAAGCGTTTACCTAAACCCCGATCGAAATCTTTAACCAGCGATGAAGCTTCGATAGTTAAAAGATCTAAGTACTTTAATTTTTCGTCGCCGCTTATATCAGCTCCTCCCCTCGTTTCTTCACCGTCGCTACCGCTACCACCGTGTAAAAATCGCCACCAGCTACTGACGACGGTGCTTTTTCTTTCTTCGCCGCGAATCATTTTCGTAGTTTTATCCGTGAAACTAGGAAGATAATCGTTCCAAAGCATATTGGCGTTTTTATAAGCGTCTCTAATTATCGGCGTCAACTGGCTTATCGTCTTATCGATTTCGTCGGAAAAACAAATGATTCGAAACACGTTTTCCCAGTCAGTGGCATTTTCTCGACCGTCGGTGGTATGGATCGAGTCTCGCAAAACTTTCAACAGTTTTTCGTAGTTATTCTGATTGGTTTCTATAGTTTTTTTAAGCCGAGATAATTTCTCTTTGATGTCGCGTAAACCGAATCTCGCAAACCCTACCACGAATTCGTCGGATATCAAAACGTTCTTTTTTGTCCTTCTTTTTTTCCTTTGAACGAAATTATCTTTCTCGTCCTCCCGCTCATCGCCATCTACACCTTCGTCGCTTTCACTACCGCTGCTACTACTACTACTACTACTACTTTCATCCCCGCTACTAAAATTATCCTCGTCGTCTGAGCTACTACCGCTGCTGCTACTACTACTGTCACTATTGCCTAATTCACTTTCGGTTTCGCTTCTCATACTAATACTACCGCTGTCGTCTGATGAGTAATAATATTCATCGAACAACGCGCAGTCGCTGCCGCCTTCTCTTGAAGAAAAATGTTTTTTTCTCTCCAAAAACACGAGAACTTGTTCACTCACTAATTGATCCGGTCCCTTTTTTTTCTTCTTTTTCCCATCGCCACCGAGGCCTCGCTCGGAAGCTTTTAGCTTTTTTAGTTGAGCGTCGACGCTACCCGCGCATTTTCGAATTTTTTTGAGCGCCTCGATATCCTCGCTGTTGAAACGCGCACCGGATTTTATTATTTCTTCTATCAAATGCGAAAAAAGTACTTCTCCGCCCCCTTGTACGTAATTCGTTAGCAAAGTTTCGATTATTTTTTCCTCGCCCACGATATCGCAAATTTGGGGGGTTACGTATTCGCGGTTATAAGGATCGCCCCCCATTATGGCCATTAATTTATAGAGAGGCGTCGTAAGTTCGGGCGAAATTCTTTGCGAGGGTTGGTTTTCGCGATCCTTCTTTAAAAATTCGCGTATCACGAAGAAATATCTCGAGTTGTAAAATGGAGCGTTCTCGAATAAATCGTTTTTTTCCGGGCCAAAATTTAATACTTGGCTAATTTTTTCGTAGAGGCGCTCGTGATCGCTATAATTATTAATCCTATGCCGCTGGAGCTTCTGCAAATTCAACGCGATCTTGTTGAGTACTTCGTCAGCGAACTTTAAGTACTCCAACAAATCGTTCGGATCGATGGAATTTATCGACGCTTTAACGCTACCGGGTAATACCGCGCGACTCTCGGATTTCAATACGCAGTTCCTATCGATTTCGACCCTCGAGCGGCGTTTACGATTTAGGGGGGAGCCGCTTCGGAGCCGATCCTCGTCGCCGTAGTCTTCGTCGCCGTCGTCGTCGTCGTCGTTGTCTACGACTTCGTATTCGTCGTCACTTTGATCACCGAAATAATCGCGAGTTCTAATACCCAAGTGATCGAATGGTGAATGTCGATGACGCTTCCTTTTTCCGATCGAATCGTCGATGAACGGGAAGTATAGGGGCGGGTCGCCGCTGCCGCCGCTGCTGCTAATTTCCGGTCCACGCCCGTCCCCGTAATTCGACGACCAATCCAAATGTTCGTAATAAGTTTTATTAATTATTTTCAATTTTTTTAAGAGGATTTTCGCTTTACTCTTAACGTTAACGTCGTCGTTAAAATTTAAAAGCAGGTTCGATACTTGAGACGCGTTCGTAATGACCACTCTCATTTTATGAATAGCGTCCTTTATAACCGTATCTAGCTTGGAGGCTATGACGGTAATCATTTTTGATGAAGGCGATGTCGACGATGACGTACCACGGCGCCGTTGGTTCTGCCGATTATCGTCTTCACCCCAACCCATAGCATTAGTTATTTTACCGGCGTCGATATTTCTCAAATCGATATCGACGACCGGCGAAATGAAATTGTACGCGTAATTATCGATCGTATTGGCGACCCACTTTCCCTGATGAATGCCGCCTATTCAAAGAGATACGCGCTTTTGTCACCACTGATAAAACGCACGGATCTGACGCGCCAGGGGTTCTGAAGAAATACCGATTTCGCGGCATACGGCGGCCATTTTATCGTCGCGTTAATCACGGTCGTACTTATCGGCCCGATGTTCGTTCTACCTTGGAGAGCGCAGAGAACTTGGGGAGAGCCGCGAGTGGGGGATTCATCCACCCCCGGCTTTCCGGGAGCCGGTGGACCGCATCGACAACCGCGGGAGTTCTAGGTAGAAAATGGCTTTTTCCGGGACTCTCCGCCTCTCCCACGGCCCTGTGGTCGTGTTTGGGTCACCTTTACTCTCACGCACTAGATTCCTGGGGTACCAGTCGCTAACTTAAACGATGCGCACGAGATTTTTCTTGTAAGTAGCACGTATGTAAAATTTTCATTTGGGGTCTAGCGGGAGTACATTTATATTTGAGGTTAGGTGTCTATTTTTCGTTGAGAGGGCCGGATGAGGGTTCTTCAGGTATTGAGTAATTCCCATCGTCATTTTTAACCAGGGAGAAGAATCATCAGCGGGTAAATCTGGTTTTATACTCTCTTAGTACGTTTCTAATCGTCCAATTATCGTTGGTTTTCGCAGTACACTAGATACAGGCAACGAACTGGCTTAGAGGATCTCTGGTCCTATTAGCGGCAGCCGGGAATATTATTGGAAGTGACGACACCGCCTCACCCTATGTTTCTCTAAAGTTCTTGCACTTGTCGTCCATCTTTACGTCCGGTCTTAAAATCATGGGTCCTTATCTGCGGGTATTCTATACAAAAGAGAATAGTGAGAACTAAAAAAGTTAATAGAAAAGCGCTACTTTAAATTCGTTGAGGGGCTAGGGAGACCAAGTAAAATTCAAGAGGAGACGTGAAGGAAAAACTGACTAGCACAGCGTCTTACTCTGGTCAATACACAAGGAATGGTTTTTTTATAAAAAGTCATTTTAGGCGGAATAGAGGAATGAGATTAGATATTACCTCTTTATTGCGGTTTTTGGCGAAATCTTCAGCGGAGAGGTTGGGTCGCCTGAGAGCTTTGGAATAATTATACCATTCTAAAAGGATTCGAAATAAAGTATTCTCGAACACAGACGCTCACTTCATATGTATTTTTTTACATCGATATCGTTTTTCTGTGCGTGAGTATTTTTGCCCGTTGGGTTCAGAATAGAAATACGTCTTGCGATAACGCAGTATCGCGATCTTTACTTGGAATAAAAATTTTTTAAAAATTAAGTAGGGGAATATTAATATTTTTCGACGATATATAGTATACGAGGCCGTGATAGGGATTTTTTATTCACCATATATAATTAAATTATCTGCTTGAATTCTGCATGAACTTCCTCGCTATGGCATCAAGGTACGATGGGTTCTAACTATGCCGCATGTTAAAGGGCTTAGTTAGATTGGTGGAAAAATCTTGGGTGCGAAAATGGAGACTTCTGTATTTATGAGGGTTCGTAGGCTTAATTTTTGGAAAATTTCATATTAAATTAAGAGTAAGTCAGAACTCTTCTTTGGTAATTCAACGCATTTTTCGCTTTTTAGCTATGAACCTCTTTTAATTGAGTGCAGGCTGGGTGAAAATATCTTGGTCGATGTAGGACGGGAGACTCGATGGAGCGTTTTATGAAAAAACGCTTTATCACGCTCGCACTTCGCTTATGTTCTAATAGTAGGAAATCGGAAACGGCACAATATAATTGTTTGCAATGGATAAAGCTGAGAATGAACGTTCGGATAATTTGCAGAGATATATAACGAGTCGACGTTTATGGATGGAGGAAGAGGAGAGAGGAAGTTGGATCTTCGTGTTCGTGCTTTGTGGTTCGTGCATTGAGCGCCTCAAATTTTATTTGCGATAACATAATATGGTTTTTGAGTATCATTTATTGAATTTTTTGGCAATTTTTCAAGATTTTGCAGTCGCGTGCGTACAAATTTTCAGTGAAATTAATATCATCTTATAGCTTCTGGTGTCGCTGAAAATTCGAATTGATTTTGATAATTCCGTAAATATACGTTTGTATGGTATATTACCTTAAAATCAGTTTAGAAAAAGTCGATAAACTCACGTCAGGGTTATTTCTTTATGACTTACCAACGTTTACGTAATCATACTTATGAATTTCTCTTAGTGGAATGAACATTTGGCAACTAAGCCGAACCATAAAACAATACTCAAATGGATGCAACGGGGCGCTACTCTTTCTCTAATTGTTCTTTTCCTCCCGCTGTCGGCACTCAGATGTAAACACAAAGAAAAGCATGTAATTTCTTTAAAACTTTTCTTCGTCCTAGGGATTCGTTAGATACGCGAATACGCCGATGGACAAAAGCTTCAATTGTACGCGAGGGCTTACTTTTGTAAAAAAGTTTAGCTTAGCTGTGGCTTTTGTCGGCCCGCTCAGATTGCCTACATTATTTTTGCGCGAGAGCGTTTTTTAACTTTTGGTGACAACCCTGTTCCTTCTTCATTATCTTAAAAACCGAGGGAGATTTGGTACTCACGATCCGCAGAAAGATAAAACGGTCCGGACCACTGAGATTACCTAACAGCCAATTTTATATCCAAAATTCTCATAGGGCAAAAATGAAATAAAAAACTCGCGAAAGTATATTATATAACTTTAATATCTTAATAACTTCTGCAAAGTCCATTATAAAATCGAAAAATAATATTCTCCCTTTTTCCAGGTATATTTATAATAAGTATACGGTCTGGTTTTCTAAACTTTGGGACCGACTTAACGCGAATTCCAGCGTTACTTATTTATAATTTTGCAGTTCATGGTTTGAATTAACAATTACGGAATTACGGCCGGACGCGGTCGTCCTGTACTGTCGCTCGCCGAGCCGCCGTCGCCGCTCCCTCCACCTACCCCATTCCCGGTCGAAGGTCACGCTGCGGCGAAACGGACCCGTCTATTTCTGGGTTAACGCCAATTAAAATCCCACCAATTACATGAGCGGCGTACGCTATGGGCGTCGTCGTCGTTCTGTCGCGTGGGCGCCTTACTACGCTATCGCCAAACTATAGTCGTCGTTGTCTGCAACTATCTGGGCTCCTGACAGCCATTTTCGAAAGAGCTCATAATATCCGCCTCGTTATCGGCGCCATCGTGCGAGAAAGATGAACTAAAGGAGGATTCGATTTACGGTCGGGAACGATGCGCGTGAACTAGCCGCAAAACGACGTAATTTTTCGAACTTTAATTATTTTTGGCAAAAGGTTTTTGAAGGTTTTTTGAGCCATTTTACTGTTCGCTATGTAAAAAACGAGCTTTCGAATATTTTCGTTCTTTCGTTTTTGTTTCTTAAAATCGGATTTCGTCCACGATTTCAAAATTAACGCATCGCTCAAAGGACCGAAGCAATTATCCAAATGCGTTACTAAATCTTCGCGGGAGGTAAAGAGTCTACCCGTTTCCTTTTCGGACGCGTAAGCCTTCGAACAACCGCTCGCATCTTGACATAGGTAAATTAAAAAAACCATTATAAAACAAACAAAAGTGTGGGTAATTTATAAATTATCACTAAGGATCCAACAACAACAAGCAAATTATTAAACTAGTAAATATTTAGTTAAGTGATTTAGAGGAACAGATATTAACTGAAAAAGGTGGAAATTTTAATTGCCAGGTGTATATCCATTAAATTTAACCACCACAAGCCACGTCTTCCCACCCAGAAAGAATTAAAAGGGGAATTAAAATAATAACCAAAAAAAAAAGATTTTATTTATTAATACATATATAAGTCATAAGAGCAACTTGATTATCACAACCTTTCGCTACATCCATCTTAAAAAATAACATGGCCTAATCGTATTAGTAAATCTAAATGAGATAGGGCAAGTTTAACGTATCACTTCCTAAGACGAAAACTTAAACTCAAAATACTACAAAATAAATTTTAAAAGGTGAACTAAATAACATATATTGAGCATGCAAAATACAGTTAATGTAAACTTTTGTCATTTAACTATTCATAAAAAACAAAGAAATTTAAAAAATATAATATGATATATAATAGATATAGGTCTAGCACTTTCCAGTACATATTGTTTATATTATAATACTTTATAAAAAGCACATAATTGTTGAAGCTTTAAAACCATCCAAGCCTAGTATAATTAACAAATATATATGGACAAGTGCATAAATGAGTGAAAGACAATCATTAACAGAGATTACACACAAAGCAAAAAGAAAATGATAAATATTGATATGATGAAAAAAAACTATCCCCCGTTAAATTAAAAGCCATTGATGCAAAGCTTCCTTATGAAGAATAATAAAAAATGGATAATGTGCCAAGCCTCCATCAAAAGTGTCCCGATTGAAAAAAAAAATAACAAATAAAACCGTAGCAAAGCAGTTTCATAACAAGTTTAAAAAAAAAAAAAAAAAAAAAGCTAAGAAACATTTACAGATAAAAGTTAAATCATGTTTCTTCGAAAGATTTGTCTGGTCAGAGCTTTCAGAAGCCCTAAGCCCGAAAGGCGTCCGGGTCAGGTAATCTGACCTGAGAGACACGCTCATGCTGTCTTCTTCCGAAGGAACTGATTGTCCATCTTTTATGTGAAGAGCCTTTAATTCCGGTTATGTCCGCTGTGTCTTCCTCCTATTTCAGATTGTTGAGTAACTGCGTTTCAACTGACTTAGAAACCACCACCACCCTATGAGAGTATATATATATATATATATATATATATATATATATATATAGTATAATATATATATTATATACTATATTATTATATTATATATATAGTATATATATAGTATATATATATATAGTATATAATATTATAATATATATATCTATATATATATATTATATATATAATATATTATATATATATAAAATAAATTATATAATATATATTTATATATTATATATATAATTATATATATATATATATATATATATATATAGTTATATTATATATATAATCTTCCTTTGACGTTTGAATATATGTATGCTCCATGGACCCCCCATGGCTTGATTTTCTCCAACTCAGTGTTGGCCCGCTTTGGTTTGCAGCCGTGGTGGGATCCTGTACACTAAAAATATTAATATATAATATATATATATATTATATATATATATATATATAATATCTATATATATATTATATATTATATATAATATTTATATATATATATATATATATATTATATATATATATATTATAATTATATTATTTATTATTTTCCAAATCCACCTTCTTCTCCCATAGAATAGGGGTAAGGTGCCGCCATGCAAAGGTAACAGAGAATAGATAGATATGACGCAGTCGGAAAAGAAAGCCCCAGATTCTACCTCTCCTTTATCCTATTTAGTGAGAACTCGTTGCAGTCAGAATACCACCTAGAGCTGCAGGACTTGCGACGAAACCTCACATTACATCTCGTCAGTGTAGGTCATCCCTTTGGCGAAGGTGGGTCACAACCATAACCCCTCACAACGCCGGTATTCCACTTCCCTATTATGCCACATTTCTTCTCGGCCTCTGCCAAACTCAACATTTCTCTCCTCCAGGCATTCCTTTACTGACCCAATACACCTTTTTCTTCGGTCGATTCCCAACACACTCACAACAATACATCCGTTTACGTCACCGACTATCAAATCCATCCTTTTCACTGACCAACCATCTCAAGTACTTCATTTATTCTCCTGCATTATACCTTTCTAATACGTTCGTTCCCCATTTTTATCAATTCCTTCTTACACATAAACACGTACCTAAGGTTTGTCCATTCTGAAACATTGTACTTTAGAATCTATTTACCTCTTATTCCAAGCCATAGTCTCACTACTATACATTTATACGACAGGTAAACAACAGTACCTCGATGTAAGACCCCTAGCGGGCACTCAAGACTTAGTCCTTTCACATCCAAAGCGATTTAATTGCCCAGCCGACCTTCCGTGCCTTCACAACTTCCTAATACACTCTCCGCATCATCTCGTTCCTTTTCAACCAAACATACTATACTAAATATTTAAACTCGGACACTTGTTCCAGCCGCTCACCATCTAACAACTTCACACCAAGGACTGTCCTGACACTCACAACTAACCTTACTCCTTATCTACGTTACTTCAATCCCCTCCTTTTTACACACCCTGCCATCTCTCCACAATCCTCTCAAACTCTCTCAAATTCACCACACAAATCACCCGCATATAATAGGTAAGGCACCCTCCACTCTCTTTCATTCCCCATCATTCTAACACCTCTTCTTCTGCCACCCTCTTCTAATTCTTTTCATAACCCCATCCATATACAAAAAAAATTGAATAACCAAGGAGACATGAACATCTCGGCCTTACTCCACCACTATTATATTAACCAATCATCTTTCGACACCCATTTATTCTTAAAATCACATTATACTATCCCTCATATATATATAATATATATATATATATATTATTTATATTAATATATATATATATATATTATTTATATATATATATATTATATTATATATATATATATTTATATATATATTATATGACGGCATGTCTACAGAGACCCCCACAGCCCACAAGTGGCCACGAGGTTGGATCCAAACTGTATTGGTGGTCTAGCATAATTGCTTTTGATAAATGTCTAAGGAGACATATTAGATATTTACGAATATTGGTTATTTATTAATGTATACAAAGAATACTGATATCCTAAGAACAACAAGACATATACTATATATATGATATATAATTATATATATTATATATATAAAAAAAAATATCCATATATAAAAAATATTATAAAATTTTATTTTATATATATTAAAAATATATATATAATATATATTATATATATATATATTTATATATATATATATATATATTATATGATTGTGTGTGGATGGGGGGGGAGGTCACATTGACAAGATACCACAGTGAGGGTTCGTCAGTCTTGTGAAGTCCTAGCATGGATTTTTTTTTTTTTGACTGCGACGAGCTTCGCTTAAAGGGTTCAACCCTTAAATCTTTAAAAAAAAAACATTATTTATGCCAGGTATCGTGGCACAATCGGTAGCGCGACTGAGTCGAGGCAAAAGGGGCCAGGGCTCGAATCCCTCGTCCGTATCCCAGGTAGCAATAATCTAAAGTAGTTCCCCTAATAGAATAAAAGTGACGTGCGAACTTTTTAATTAAATAAAAAAAAACGTATAAACACCGCATTAAAAAAAAAAAACCAACCTTAAAAGCAGTTCTGCATGATGACACTCGTTGGTAACTGAATCCTTGGTGCCCGAGTTTGTAACTACCGTAGTATAGCCTTGTTGCTTCGCTTTCGCGATACACTCGTCGATCTCCTCCTCCTTCTTCGTCAACCATGGGTGAACAAATTTTCTATACAAGATAGATGACCCTCTTGTTGCAGGTGATAACAACCATAGCACCACAAGAATTTTAATCTATATATATATACTATATATTATATTATTATATATATATATATATATATATTAATATATATATGTAATCAATATATATATAATATATATATACTATATATATATATTAATATATATATATTATATATATATATATTAGTATATATTTATATAATATATATGATATATATATATAATATATTATATTATATATGAAGATGCCAATTATTCTAAAGGCAGCTATACATATTCAGTGTTGCCAAACTTTTTAAACGAACTTTTCTAAGAGGAATAGTCAAAGAACGCTTGTATGAATAGATGATTTATAGCGAATGTTTGTTAAAATTGGTGGGTCATACACACTCATACTCACTTCATAATAAAAAGGGAACCAAAAGCTAAAAAATACATCTGTAATAGTTTCTGCGCAAGTAAAAAAGGCGAATACTATCCAATACATCATCCATTTTACCTGAATAAATAAAATAAGATAAATATAATAAATAAATAATAATAATAGAATAATATAATAATAAAAAATAATAATAATAATAATAATAATAATAATAATAATAATAATAATAATAATAATACACCGTAGACAAAACACACGCAGAACCCGAAAATAATATAAAATAATATAATATAATAAATAATAAATAATAATATAATAATAATAATTATATAATATAATATATATAATTAATAATAATAATAAACAATAAATCAGCTTTTGTCTTAATATAGTTCTTGCAAGACATTTCCAAGCTCCTAAGAATCTTCCTTGGTTGGTCCAATAAATGAAGAGGAGTTAAAAATTGAAAATTATTTTTAAAAACGTACAATAGGCAAAAATAATGACACCATCACTATAAGATACTATAGGCCTAAGCCTTCAAAATTATCTTCTTGTTTTAGTGCTCGTGGTGTGCCAACCGCTGGCGAGTGTACCAACTTGGTGTACCAATTCTCTTGCAATGAAAGTGGATGTAACGCAACTTTACATGGTTACACGAATCCCCTTCCCGACAGCGAGTTGGCCCAGCAGGCACGAGTACAACACCATATGCAGGAAGAACATAAAAATCGCACATTGAAAAAAAAAAAAAACGAGGAGATTTTCTGATCTTAGACTGGCAGAGTCCCTTCTTAAAGAAAACATAGACCGGACATTAATAAAAAATATAACGAAATGTAGGATCCCCTTAACATTTATATTTGGGGGGCCAAGACAAGAAACTATCTAAATTATGAACTGCACATTCCATTTTCGTATATTTTAAACTATAGTTTTAATCTTACTTATTAAATTTTTAATAATTGTTTTATTTTAATTTTGGCTTCGTTGTTACAGATATTCATTTCCTTGAAAATGTAAAACGTGAGTGGACGAAAACTCGGATCGTTTCAGAAAGCGATAATTTTGTTTTACACAAGAACTAACTGTTCTGAAGAAAGTTAACGAAAATATTAGGAAGGTTTTATAGGAGCTTGAATTCTTGCAAATAATAATAATAATAATAATAATATAATAATAAATAATAATAATAAATAATATAATAATAATAAATAAATATATAATAATAATAATAATAATAATAATAATATAATAATAATATTATTATTATTATTTTATATTATCATCATTCAGAGGGCGCTTGAAAGCAATAATCTAAATTAGGCTCGACAAGATGAGTAGTTTGTGTCGTGCCATTAGAGAGCTGATTGATTGAAATGAGGAAGAGAGTCTTCTCAGTCTGAATCTTTTGGTAGCAACCATAAATTAATAATAATAATAATAATAATATAATAATAATAATAATAATAATAATAATAATAATATAATAATAATAATATTAAGTATTACCTAACGATAGTTCTCATTACGTCGTACTGAATTTTTTTAAATAAAAAAAAAAACAAAAAAATAACGACAACAAAAACCGCCTAGGCATTGGTCAGATTATCCCCCCCTTGGAATTTTCGCTAGCAAATTTAAAAGAAGCCCTAAAAGATCTCAAAATAATATTAACATACAAAAGTGTTGTGTTTGGCGACTATTATTCCGCTTAACATGAGAAATCCAAACTCCCCCCGCAAAGGAGCTACAAGCAACTCCCACCGCATAGAGAAGAGCTTAATGAACCTACAGGTAAAACGATTACGTCATCCTTCTCTTTACCAAACCCCACAATAATTATTTTTTTCAAGTTTTTATATTTTTAACAATAATACACCCCCAAATAAGAACACATTCCAAGATACCATTAATGAATGTACTTACGTATTCTTTAACATTCTTCGTTCTCACAGCTTTATATGAATAGTAGGCCGGAAAAAGTGTACCAAATACAAGTCTGAAACGATTATATATATATATATATAGTATAGTATATATATATAATATTATATATATATATATATATATATATAATATTATATTATATATATATATATATATATATATATATATATATATATATATTATATATATATAAATATATAGTTATATATGATATATATTTATAGTTATATATATATATATATATAAATATAGTATATTATATATTAATTATATAATTATAATATTGTATAATATCATATATATTTAGTATTATATTATATTAATATATATATATATATATATAAATATATATAATATATATAGTATATTTACTTCATGTAGCTTTCATATATTAATGGAAGTAATTTCTAAAGTTCAAGCGTACCCATCAACAATAGTGTTGTAATTAAAATAATGGACAATAAGTCAACTACTAACAAGGGAAAATATAACAAAGGATTATTATTATTTATTTATTATAATTATTAAAATTTTATTATTTTATTATTAATTTATTTAATTTTATATATTATTATTATTATTTATTATTATTATTATTTATTATTATTTTATAACGGGGAAGACCACTTTTCACAGATATAAATAAACTGGTTTTAGTAGAATAATTAATTACATAATGATGGTCAGACGGAGTTAACATTTTCCCACAATAACTGTTATCATTCAATTAGCAAGGATTGCAACATCCTGCCGATTTGGATTAACACTCAACACATTTTACCTGAGAAAGTTGGTACAGATTGGCCTTTGCGGATAGTTTTTGGGGAGAATAGTGGATGTAAACAATCACAATCACAACATTGAACAGGTTGGTTAAAAGTCACTTTGATTATATCGAGACGAGTAAAAATCTTCGTTCTGGAATTGGGCAACGGCGGGTCCATCGGAGTCCCTGAAGTTCCAAACGTCGATGTCCTTCGAGAGGAAAGCGCGTCTCCCTATTAATCTCAGATTCAGTATTCTTTAATTATCAAGTCTTTCGAAGAATGGTCTTCTTTCACAAACCTCGCTCAGGTCCGACTCAAGCCTAGGCCCAGGCTTGCTGAGGCCAAGTCAGAAAAGTCACTGGTAAGTCCTACATACTCCCATGACTCCAAGGATTCTGACGCTGAAATGGCTGCTAACGGGTTAAAAAATGAGGCTTTGTCTGATTACTAAGCTTGGACCCTACATTTACTCCTCGAAGCAATGAGTATAGGAGCACTTTAAAGGGAGTATGGCTGGTGTGATACTTGAAGGACAATAAGCGAAGCAGCAACGTTACGTAATGTCCACTCGCCGAGCATGTCTCCAATCGGAGACTCTTGTTTAAAGTAGAGGAGAGCGCTCCCGTGGAAACTGCCTGTCACAGTATTTTTGACGCCTTGATCGTGAATTCGACGCCACATAAACGGTCCCTGGTTAAGAGAAATTGCGGCGAAGGAATTAACTTTGAAATAATTGGAGCTTTGAATATGGGTGGAGACATGGATGACTGAGTAAGA
>JABUQX010020564.1:52500-54207 GCA_015478945.1 Trachelipus rathkii | reverse complement strand
TATAAAAGCTATAACTTAGACTATCATTACTGAACTTATAAAAATAATGTACAACGAAATAAATAATATCCTAACAACATACTTACATACACGATAATATATAAATATTTAGTTTATGATTATACATATAATAGTACCAACTCATTATAACACCAGTAAAAGTACTAACATTGGCATGCAAAACTGAGTATAAACCTATTCATATTATATAACTTTATTATTTCAAGCACATATACCTAACATATTACTTGTAATCTTACAATATGACTACCATACCTAATTTATAGCCAAAAATTAGTAATGCATTAACTATTGTCCAATTATTCATATATACACAGATACCAACGAGATATATATGCTAACGTAATCAAAAGTTTTTTACATTATACATAAAGTAATTAATTTAATTCACTCAAAAAATTTAAAATCTATAACCTTACTATATATATATTAATAATATCATCATAATAACTATAATAATAACTATAAATAATAATTGCAACATAACAAAAGTTCTAATTCACAAACATAACATAAAAATTAATAAAAGTTTTTTAATTCCAACATATTATTCATACTTTTTAATAAGTTCTATATATATATATATTGTGTAATAAAATATTCAATATAATAGTATTATATAATCGTTATATATAATAGTATTTATATACCTAAGAATTTAATAAGCTCAGTAATATCAGTAAATAAACACTATCATTACTTGTCCTAGCCTCTAGTACCTATATATTTATATATATATATATATATATATATATATTATATTAATATTATTATATATATATATATATATATATATATATTAATTATATATATAATATATATATTAATATATATTTATATATATATATATAAATATAATATCATCCGCCCCTCTCACCTATACCTATACACTATACTCAGTTACTTAATGATATATTTTGATATCTATAATATGGGTCTATAACGATTTACAGGTCACATAATCGAGATTAATATCTTTCGGAGAATAAACATAGTGCTCAAAATTAACGTTCTTTATTAATCTACTGACGGCATTACGAATATAATCAACGTTATATATACCATAGAGTATTATTTTAACACATTAATTATAAAGTATTAACATAACATTATTATAACCTGAACTAAGAATATATGATGTAATACACATATACGATCACATATAAACTCTATAACACTACTCAATCTAATATACGTAATAGAATTAAAACTACTAACATTAAAGCAAATCTTACTGCCTTAACAACCAGTAAATTAGTAGCTATAAACTTATCTAGTACAAAATACGTGAACTTATTTCACTAATATATAAACTAGTATATATTAGTAGTTTGTCTAATTTGTACATTATTATTCTATGTTTACATATGACAACTTCCATGATATAGTCATTTTATTAATGTATTATATGAAAACATTGTTATGTTAGATCCATTATATTAAATATTCTGAGCTGGTTAGTAATTAATAAAGTATAACTCATTTTAAGTTTGACTATTTCATATACTACGTAATGATACTCTGAAATGCGACGTAGATCAGTAGTGATATTAATAGTAAAATTAACATTGATTATATATGTTAGTAGATATATTAGCTTGATAAAAGTGTGAATAGGTATTAACGTTTATTGTACGTACTGTAGCTAGTACTATATATACTGTTATGTATAAGTATATGGAATCA
>JABUQX010020564.1:42500-50000 GCA_015478945.1 Trachelipus rathkii | reverse complement strand
TCACACATTGGTTAATTATCAATACTGATCAAACGAATATACTCTATACGTAATAAGGTTTTCCACATCAATAAAGCTAACACAGCGTAACATGAACTAAGAAAATAATGTACAAAGACAAACCTAACACAACTTACACACGAATAAACTGTTAACATTAACAAAGTTCCACACTTAACACCAGTAAAGTAACTAACATAACATCCAAAAACGTAACTTATTCACACATGGTCAAGCATGTCTCTAACATAACAATGTTAATTTTACATTAACATGGTAATATTTAACAAAAATTTAACATAACCTAGTGTAATTATCATACAGACCAGTGAAAGTATGCTGACGTAACAAAGTTTTCACATTAATAAAGCCTACTTAGCATCATCTGAACTATGAATATAATACACAACGACAAACCTGACATGCCTTAAACACGAATAAACTGTTAACATTAACAAAGTTCCACACTTAACACCAGTAAAGTAACTAACATTGCATGCAAAACATAACCTATTCTTACTTTTTCAAGCATATCTCTAACATATTAACGTTAACCTTTTAACCTTACACTGACACAGTAACATTTAGCAAAAATTTATCAAAACATTGGTTAATTATCATACTGATCAACGAATATATGCTAACGTAACAACGTTTTTTTACATTAATAAAGCTAACATAACATAACTAACCTGAACTAAGAATATAATGTACAACGACAAACCTAACACACCATACGTACGAATAAACTACTAACATTAACAAACTTCCGCACTTAACAGCAGTAAAGTACCTAACACTTCGTACAAAACGTAACCTATTCATACTTTTTTCAAGCATATCTCTAACATATTAACGTTAATCTTACAAAAGACAGTAACATTTAGAAAAAATGTATCATAACCCTGTCTGATTATCATACAGACCAACGACTATATGCTAACGTCACAAAGTTTTTTACATTATCATAGTAATATTTAACAAAAATTTCTCATAACCTTACCTAAATATCATAATCCCCAGCAAATAATTGCAAACATAACAAAGTTTTATCCAAACATAACATAAAAATAAGTTCTTTGAATAAAATATCATAGTAAAGTGTAATATTAAGCCGATCAGTAAGCGATAAATCAGTATATCAAACCACCCATCCCCACCCTGCCCCTCCCTGCCCATCCCTTCCATGACCTTTTGATCTATCGATCTATCGATTCAAGTCACATTTCGAGTATCATTTCGGATAAACATAGTACAAAAAATAAGTTCTTTATACAAAGATCAGTGAATATATGCTAACGTGACATTGTTTTCATATTAATAAAGCTTCACATAGCATAATTTTCCACCATTTTGAAGGACAAAAAAAAAACCTGAAAAAAAAAAACATGCCTTAAAAACAGAAAACTGTTAACATTAACAAGTTCCACACTTAACAACCAGTAAAGTAACCCTAGGCACAGCGTAGCAAAACGAACCTATTCGCACTTTTTTCAAGCATATCTCTACATATCAAGGTGTTATTTACTTAACACTATTGATTTACGTCGCATTTCGAGAATCATTTTCAATAACATAGTACAAAAATGAGTTTCTTTATGTATCTAAATCGAATAATATGCAACATAAATATTTTCACCATTATAAGCTAACATAACTCATATGAACTAAGAAAATAAGGTACAACGACAAACCTAACACAACTTAAACACAAATAAACTGTTAACATTAACAAGTTCCACACTTAACACCTGAAAGTAACTACCGTTGCATTCAAAAACGTAACCTATTCATACTTTTTCCAAGCACATCTCTAACATATTAACGTTAATTTTAACATTTGACACAGTAATATTTAACAGAAATTTATCTAATCTTTTCTAATTATCATACAGACCATCGAATAACTTTAAACATAACAAACGTTTTATCAAAACATAAACAAAAAAATTAGTTCTTTATATCTACCCAACGACATATAATGCCCCCGCCTACGGTAAACAACGTTTTTTAGCATTAATAAAGCTCAAAACATAACATAACTGACTAAGAATAGAATGTAAAACGACAAACTAACTCACACCATACAGTACGAATAAAACTACTAACATTAACAAACTTTCGCACTTAACAGCAGTAAAGTACCTAACACTTCCTACAACGTAACCTTTTCATACTTTTTTTCAAGCATATCCTCTAACATATTAATGTTAATTTTACATTAACATCGTAATATTTAACAAAATTCATCATAACCTCGTAATATCATAATCCCCAGCGAATAATTGCAAACATAACAAAGTTTAACCAAACATAACAAAAAAAATAAAGTTTTATCCTGACACAACATAAAAATAAGTTCTTTGAATAAAATATCACAGTAAAGCGTAATATTTTACTGATTTTAAAGCTGTAAATCAGTAAATCAGTAAATAAAACCACCCATCCTGCAGTCCCCCCCCCCCCCACCTATGTCTATTGAACCTTTGATTTCAAGTCATCATTTGAGTAATATTTTTGGATAAACATAACATAAAAATAAGTCTTTATATACGACCTACGAATATATGCGTAACCAAAAAAGTTTTAACATCATAACACCAACTATAGAAATATAATGTACAAATGCAAACCTAACATACCTCGCGTATTAATAATCCGCTAACATCCTGAAAATTCCCTACTTATCAAAGGTAAAGTAGATAACAGGTCATACAATACTCGATATGTTCCCACTTTTCTCGAATATCAGCAACAGGTAAAACCGTATTATCTAACAAAACCCCTTAACAAAGTGACCAATCTATCAAAGATACCAACATCTTGAACTATGAATTGACACTATCTTCATCAAAGTGTCACTCGTTTCGAGTATAACAGCATTTGACCTATGAATAAACGTAGACATTAGCAAAATTCTAGGGCAAACCTAACATTACCCAACAAAAACTTAACCTAGGCTCACGTTTCTAACACATCATCGTCAGTTAACACAGTAATATCTTACAAAAACTCATCATTTCTCTAACAAATCAGTGTTATTTTCACATTGGCATAGTAATAAATAACGTACCTAACTTACGAATAAACAGTTTTCATTAACCAAGAGTATCGAAAGCCACACATTACCTTCCGAGAGAAAACCCAGGCTGGATGCGCCCCATGAAAGGGTGTGAATCCTGAGATTTGGATCACCCCGAATAGGTGTAAGCGGGCTTTGGGCTTCAGCCCGAAGGGCTGAGGCCTTACCCCTCCTTTGGAGGGGTAATGCCCGCTTACACCTCTTCGGGGTGATCCACCTCTCAGGATTCACACCCTTTCATGGGGCGCATCCAGCCTGGGTTTTCTCTCGGAAGGTAATGTGTGGCTTTAGATACTCTTGGTTAATAAAAACAGTTTATTCGTAAGTTAGGTGCGTTATGTTAAATATTACTATGCCAATGTGAAAATAACACTGATTTGTTAGAGAAATGATGAGTTTTTGTAAGATATTATTGTTTTAACTGACGATGATGTGTTAGAAACGTGACCTAGGTTAAGTTTTTGTTGGGGTAATGTTAGGTTTGCCTAGAATTTTGCTAATGTCTAAGTTTTATTCATAGTCAAAATGCTGTATACTCGAACGAAGTGACACTTGATGAAGATAGTGTCAATTCATAGTTCAAGATGTTGGTATCTTTGTATAGATTTGGTCACTTTGTTAGGGGTTTTGTTAGATAATACGGTTACTGTTGCTGAATATTCGTAGAAAAGTGGGAACATATCGAGTATTGTATGACCTGTTATCTACTTTACCTTTGATAAGTAGAGAATTTTCAGGATGTTAGCGGATTATTAATACGCGAGGTATGTTAGGTTTGCTTTGTACATTATATTCTTATTCAGGTTATGATATGTTAACTTTATTGTTGCTAAAACTTGTTTGCGTAGCATATATTTTTATGTTATGTTATACAAAGAAACTTATTTTTTATGTTATGTTTTATCCAAAATTGATACTCAAAATATGACTTGATTCAATAGATCATAGATCATAGGCGGGTGGGTGGGTAGGGGACTGGCAGGGATGGGTGGTTTTATTTACTGATTTCACTGATTTACAGCTTTAAAATCAGTAAATTACGCTTAACTGTGATATTTTATTCAAAAAACACTTATTTTTATGTTATGTCAGATAAAATTTTATTTTTTTTTGTTATGTTTTGGTTTACAAAAATTTTGTCTATGTTTCAATTATTCGCTGGGGATTATGATATTTAGACGAGGTTATGATGAATTTTTTGTTAAATTTTACGATGTTAATGTAAAATTAACATTAATATGTTAGAGATATGCTTGAAAAGTATGAATAGGTTACGTTTGTACGAAGTGTTAGGTACTTTACTGCTGTTAAGTGCGGAAGTTTGTTAATGTTAGTAGTTTATTCGTACGTATGGTGAGTTAGGTTTGTCGTTGTACATTATATCTTTGTTCAGGTTATGTTATGTTAGCTTTATTAATGCTACAGAAACGTTGTCACGTTAGCGATAATATTCGATGGGTAGTAATATAAAAACTTATTTTTGTTATGTTTTGGATAAAACTTGTTATGTTTACAGTTATTTCGTTGGTCTGTATGATAATTAGACAAGATTATGATAAATTCTTGTTTAAATCTTAACTGTGCCAATGTAAAATTAACGTTAATATGTTTAGAGATGTGCTTGGAAAAAGTTATGAATAGGATTACGTTTGTATCAATGTTAGTACTTTACAGGTGTTAAAATGTGAAAACTTTTGTTAATGTTAACAAGTTTTTTGTGCTTAAGTTGTGTTAGATTTGTTAGTTGTACATTATTTTCTTAGTTCATATGATGTTATGTTAGCTTTATTAATGTGAAAATATTTTTAATGTTAGCATATATTCGATGTTAGTACATAAAGAACCATTTTTGTTTGCTATGTTTATACCGAAATGAATTCTCGAAATGCGACGGTAATCAATAGTGTTAATGTAAAAATTAACCTTGATATGTTATGCAGATATGATTGAAAAAGTGCGAATAGGTTAGTTTTGTACGCTGTGCTAGGTACTTTACTGTTGTTAAGTGTGGAACTTTGTTAATGTTAACAGTTTATTCATGTTAAGGCATGTCAGGGGTTTGTCGTTTTGTATTATATTCATAGTTCAAGATGAATGCTATGTTCAGCTTTAATTAATATGGAAAACAATGTCAGCGTTTACAATATATTCACTGATCTTGTATAAAGAACTTATTTTTTTGTACTATGTTATTCCGAAATAATACTCGAAATGTGACTTGAATCGAATAGATTGATAGATCAAAAGGTCGTGGACGGGAGGGTAGGAAGGGGCAGGGTGGGGATGGGTGGTTTGACTCTACTTGATTTTAACTGATTTATTGTTTAAAATTCGGTAACCATCTAGCACTTTACTATGGATATTTTATTCAAAGAACTTATTTATGTTATGTTTGGATAAAACTTTGTTATGTTGCAATTATTCGTTGGGATTATATTTAGGTAAGGTTATGAGAATTTTTGTTAAATATTCCTATGATAATGTAACTTTGTTACGTTGGCATATAGTCGTTGGTCTGTATGATAATCGGACAGGGTTATGATACTTTTTTGCTAAATGTTACTGTCTTTTGTAAGATTAACGTTTAATATGTTAGAGATATGCTTGAAAAAAGTATGAATAGGTTACGTTTTGTACGAAGTGTTAGGTACTTTACTGCTGTTAAGTGCGGAAGTTTGTTAATGTTAGTAGTTTATTCGTACGTATGGTGTGTTAGGTTTGTCGTTGTACATTATATTCTTAGTTCAGGTTAGTTATGTTATGTTAGCTTTATTAATGTAAAAAAAAACGTTGTTACGTTGCATATATCCGTTGATTCAGTATAATAATTAACCCAAATGTTGTGATAAAATTTTTGCTAAATGTTTTACTGTGTCAGGTGTAAGGTTAAAAGGTTTAACGTTTAAATAATGTTAGAGATATGCTTGAAAAAGTAAGAAAAGGTTACGCTTTGCATGCAAATGTTAGTTACTTTAACTGGTGTTAAGTGTGGAACTTTGTTAATGTTAACAGTTTATTTATTTAATTAAGGCAAGTCAGGTTTGTCGTTGTGTATTATATTCATAGTTCAGATGATGCTAAAGTAAGCTTTATTAATGAAAAACTTTGTTTACGTCAGCAATCACTTTCACTGGTCTGGTATGATAATTACAACTAGGTTATGTTAAATTTTTGTTAAATAATTACCTGGTAATGTAAATTAACATTGTTTTGTTAGAGACATGTTTGAGAAAGTGGTGAATAAGTTACGTTTTTGGATGTTCTGTTAGTTACTCTTTACTGGTGGTTAGTGTTGACTTTATGTTAATGTTACAGTTTATTCGTGTGCGTAGGTTGTGTTAGGTTTGTCTTGTGTAATTATTTTCTTAGTTCATGTTACGTCATGTTAGCTTTATGATGGGGAAACCTACCATTTGTTAGAGTATATTCGTTGATCAGTAAGATAATTAGCCAATGTTGTGATAAATTTTTCCTAAATGTTACTGTGTCAGTTTAAGATTAACGTTCGTTGATATGTTAAAGATATGCTTGAAAAAAGTAAGAATACAGGTTAAGTTTTGTAATGCTATGTTAGTTACTTCTGGTGTTTAAGTGTGGAACTATTGTTAATGTTAACAGTTTAATACGTGTGTAAGTTGTGTTAGGTTTGTCTTTGTCCATTTTTTCTTAGTTCATGTTAACATCATGTTAGCATTTATTGATGGTGGAAACTTTATTATGTTAGAGTATATTCGTTGATCAGTATGATAATTAACCAATGTTGTGATAAATTTTTGCTAAATGTTTATTGTGTCAGGTGTAAGGTTAACGTTAATATGTTAGAGAGATATGCTTGAAAAAGAATAGGTAACGTTTTGCATGCAATGTTTAGTTACTTTACTGGTGTTAAGTGGAATGGAACTTTGTTTAATGTTAACAGTTTATTCGTGTGTAAGTTGTGTTAGGTTTGTCGTTGTGTATTATATTCATAGTTCATGTTACGCGCCATGTTTGCTTTATTAATGTGGGAACCTTATTACGTTAGAGTATATTCATTGATCAGTATGATAATTAACCAATGTTGTGATAAATTTTAGTTAAATATTACCATGTTAATTTAAATTAGCATTGTTATGTTAGAAACATGCTTGACAAAGTGTGAATAATTTGCGTCTTTGTATGCTATGTTAGTTACTTTACTGTTGTTAAGTGTGGAACTTTGTTAACGTTAACAGTTTATTCATGTTTAAGGCATGTAAGGTTTGTCGTTGTTTATTATATTCATAGTTCAGATGATGCTAGGTAAGCTTTATTAATGTGAAAACTTTGTTGCGTTAGAGTATACTCATTGATCAGTGTATAAAGAATTTGTTTTTTTATGTTATGTTTATTCAAAATGATACTCGAAATGTGACTTGAATCAATAGATCAATAGATCA
>JABUQX010020564.1:17500-40000 GCA_015478945.1 Trachelipus rathkii | reverse complement strand
ACCTTTCGTAATAAGGTATACTTTCGTCATACATCGAAGTTACATGTTCCTAAACGCCAAATAATGGTGTTGGGCTACCCAAAAATCTTGGAAATTGACATAGAAAGATAAAATTTGAGAACCAACAGAAAGAAAAGGATAAAATATGGACTGGAGGAAGATCCAGTGCTTTGAGTGACCTCAAGGTCTTATTTTCAATATTATTTTTTTTTAAATTTGTTATTATTTTTTTTAAATTATTTATTTTTTACAAATTTTTATTTGTTTCTTGTTTTATTTGCCTAAAACATTTTGTTTTTACTAAAATTTTTATGCTTATCAGGTTTATAACGTAAAAAAATTCATTTTTACACACCGTAAAGCAGTAAATCACAGTAAATCAAGAAAATCAACCACCCCCTACTCCTCAACCGCACCACCCGCGATACTATTGATTATTGATATACTGATCTATTGATCTATGCGATCTATTGATTCAAGTCATATTTTTGGTATAACATAAGACTAAACTTTTATTCTTACTTTTATGTTTAACGTAAAATTTCACCCTTTTTTAACACACCGTAGAAAGAAGTAAATCAGTAAATGCAGTAAATTTCAACCATCACCTACCCGAAAACTCCCCATCTCTATCCCAACCCGTGATCTATTGATCTATTGATCTATTGATTCAAGTCATATTTTGTATAACATAGCACAAAAACTTCTATTCTTTTTATGTATATAACGTAAGAAATTTGCGTTTTTACATACCCAAAAGCAGCAATCAGTAATCAAACCACGCCCCCTACCCTTACACCCCCTCCCAGCACCTTACGCATGATATATTGATCTATTGATCAATGTGATTCAAGTCACATTTCGAGTATCATTTTGGATAAACATAACATAAAAAACGTTATTTATACACTGATCAACGCAAATATATTGCTAACAGTAACAAAGTTTCAAATTATAAAGCTTAAACATAGCATCACCTGAAACTAAGAATATAATGTACAACGCAAACCTAAAAATCACCTTAAGCACGAATAAAATGGTTAACATTCACAAAGTTCCACCTTATCCCCAGTAAAGTAACTCACATATCGCACAAAAACGTACAACCTCTATCACACTTTGTCAGGCATATCTCTAACATATATGTTAATTTTACATTAACATATGGTGAATGATTTAACAAAAAATTTATCATAACCTTGTCTAATTATCATACTGATCAACGAATATATGCTGACATAAAAAGGTTTTCACATTAATAAAGCTTACATAGCATCACTGAACTAAGAATATAATGCAACATGAACATCTAACACAGCCTTATGCAAGATAAACTGTTAACATTTAGCAAGTTTCCATACTTAACAACAGTAAAGTTAACTAACTTTTCAATACAAAAACGTAATCTATTCACCAACCTTTTTTCAAGCATATCGCTAACATGATTGCAATGTTAATTTTTACATTAACATGGTAAGATTTAACAAAAATTTATCACAACCTGTCTAATTAGCATAGCTGATCAACCGAAATAATAATGCTAACATAACAAAGTTTTTCACTTTAATAAAGCTTACTTAGCATCACTAAACTAAGAAAATAATATACAACGACAAACCTAGACACACCTTACGCACGAAATAAACTAACTAACATTAACAGTTAATACTAACCAACAGTAAGTAGACTAAACAGCGTACAAACCCGAACCTATTCACACTTTTTCAAGCATATCTCTTACATATCAATGTTAATTTTTACATTAACATGGTAATATTTAAACAAAAAATTTCGTATATCCTAGTCTAATTATCATACCAGACCAAACGATATATGCTAACGTTAAACAAAGGTTTTTTACATTAACATAGGTAATAGTTTTAAAAATATTCATCATAAACCTCTACCTAACTACTCATAATCCCCACGAATAATTGCAACATGACAACATAAGTTTTATCGCAAACTAACATGAAAAAAAGCAAAGTTTTATCCAAACGTAACATAAAAATAAGTTCTTTGAATAAAATATCACAGTAAAGTGTAATAGTTTACTGATTTTAAGGGCAGCAAATTCAATAAATCGTAAATCAAACCACCCAGTCCTGTACCCCACCCCCTTTCCATGATCTATTGATGCTATTGATCTATTGATCTAGTTGATCTAATTGATCTATTGATCTATTGATCTTATTGATCTATGATTCAATTCATATTTCGAGTATCATTTTGATAAAACAAACATAAAATAAGTTCTTCCATATACTGACCAGCAAATATATGCTAACGTAACAAAGTTTAAACAGCAATAAAGCTACCATATTATAACCCGAACTAAGAATATAATGTACAACGACAAACCTAACATACCTTACGCACGAATAAACAGCTTAACATTAACAAAAGATCCATACTTAACAACAGTAAAGTAAATAACATTGCATACAGAACGTAACCTATTCACTCTTTTTCAACCATATCTGTAACATTAGTCATTGTTACTTTTTTTACCTTAAATAGTAATATTAAACAAATATTTATCATAACCTTACCTAATTATCATACAGAAAAACGAATCTGTGATAAGGTAACAAAGTTTTCATAACAATAAAGCTGAACATATTCATAACCTAACTAAAGAATATAATGTACAACGACAACCTAACATACCTTACGCAGTATGAATAATACTGGCCTAACATTCACAAAGTTCCTTAACTTATCAAAGGTACAAGTACTAACAGGAGCATACAAAACTCAATGTATCCCCACTTTTCCAACATATCAGCAACAGCTAAAGCAGTATTATCTTCCAAAATCCATTAACAAAGTGACCAATTTATCAAAGATACCAGCATCTTGAACAATGAATTGATACTACCTTCATCAAAGTGTCTCTTAAATATCAAATATAACACATTTGAACTATGATAAACGTAGACAATTACAAACATCTCGGCAACCTAATATTACGCAGGCAAAACCTTAACCTTGAAAGTTCACGTTTCTAATACATCACCAGTTAACACAGTAATATCTACGAAACTTATCATTTCTCTAACAAAGTGTTAATTTCACATTGTAATGGTAATAATTAACAAAACGTAACAGAAATTAAACATAGCATAACATATCTAACACTTACAATTGGCGAAATCCTACAATATTCTAACATTTGGAACTACGAATAAGACATTAACATTTGGACCTATGAATAAGTTCTCAACCTACCACTCATTACACGCAAACCTCAACATATCCCTCGCTTTTCAAACTCATATCATTAGCAGGCTAAAGCAGTATAATCTAACAAAATCCCTTAACAATGACAGACTATCAAAGATACCACATCTTGAACTATGAATTGATACTACATTCATCAAAGTTTCTTGCATATCAAATATAATACCATTATGGACTATGAATAAACGTTGACATTAGAAAGATTTTGTTCAAAAATGTTAAAATACTTTTTTTCAAATGCGAATAGCGCGGCCATGCGAAGCGCAGTAATCACGTCAATTATTAAAATATTACCTTTGTATTTGGTCGTATGTTCTGTTCGCCTAAGAAGCACCTCGTTGTGCGTTTAAATTAACTATGACAATCTTGCAGCGAAAACTCTCTCTTTTATAGCCGAAAAGTGCTACGTCAGATTAATTTGTTATGATTATTATGCATATTTGATTATTATTATTGTTAATTATTATTATTATTATTATTATTATTATTATTATTATTATTATTATTATTATTATTATTATTATTATTATTATTATTATTATTATTATTATTATTATTATTCATTAATTATTATTATTATTATTATTATTATTATTTATTATTTTTATTAATTTATTATTATTATTATTATTATTATTATTATTATTATATTATTATTATATTATTATTATTAATTATTATTATTATTATTATTAGGGTCCAGGATTCGTATCCTAGCATGGTGAAAATACATTAGGGGGTATTTACAATTATATATATATATATAAGCTAAACAATTGTAAGAGAAAATGATGAGATACTAAAAAGATTAGGGAACCTGATTTTTCTCATACACTGAATTTCCTTTTAAAAATACCAAACTGCTAAACATTTCATCAGACAGTCTGCCTCCTTGCCTCCTTTAGGAGAAAAAATATGACCTGCCAAACTAAAGAGTCTTTATACTGGTGCTGATGATGGTAGTGGGGAGTTGTATTAAAAAAGAAAAACGGCAAAACACCAGAAAAATTACGTATAGATTCCAGTGAAGATTTTTATTCGGCAAAATATTTCAGAACCTCCATTTTCATCGAATATTCGCTTTTAGTCGTGGTAGTGCCAGTTGACATTTCATAATCAAAAAAGTCATTGGCACTACTCAGAAACTGCATAATCAGTCATGCAATTTGGGGTATTTTCTTGAGGGCCTTTATAGAATTTACTAGCATTTCTTGGACTCTTTTCGACATTGCAGTAGTTTTGATGTCACTGTTAATTGAATTGATGGCCACTTTAACTTGAATCTTGAATTTGACACAGAAGTTAATATTGCTAGTTTAGTTTCATGGCATATATCCAGATTGAGAAACTTCCGAAACCTATTTGAAAAACCCTTTGAAATGGAGTTCAGAAGTGGCTGACAATACTGAAGGGGCTCATTGTTAAAGCGAATAATTTTTTTTATCAACTGCTAGAAGAGTTGGCAACAAAGCTCAATAAAAACAATAGAGTTCAAATTGTTTATATATATATATATATAATATATATAGTATATATATATATGAGTATATATATTATATATATATAGTATATAATATATATATATATATATATAGTTATATATATATGATAATTTATATATATATATATATATAATATATATATATATAGTATATATTTAATATTTTATATATATAAATATAAAACTATATAAATAATTAATGAAAAAATAAACATACACAAGTATATATATATATATATATATATATATATATATATATATATATATATATATATATATATATATATATATATATATATATATATATATATACAACTTACAACCGCTCCCAGGAAGGGTCAAGACCCTGTCAACGGGGCCAGAGCTCTTCTCCATCTTCCTCTATCCTCCAGGACTCCCTCTTCTTTCAGCTCCCGCATCGACAGCATGTCCATGTCTTTTTCAATGAGTCCTTCACACTAATTTCCCATCCTTGTCCTAATTCTTGCCTCTTGGTCTGTGTTACAGATATTGTCTTCCACTCCCATCTCCTTTTTGGCCACTCTCTCCTCTGCTCCTTCTCCAGGTGTCGAGCCCACCACCTCAAATCTCGCTGCTCACCATCTTATTTATATAGCCCCTTCACCTGCACCTCCTCCTCTTTATTCTTAGTTATCTTGTCTGTCCTCTTCTAGTCTTTCCTCTCTTCACTCATTAAAACATCATCTTGTCGACTGTATTCTACTACCTCTGCTGTGGTCGTACTCATGTCTCTGCCGATATAGTAGAATGGCGTGTTTAAGAGAGAGCCGCACATGTCTCGTCGAACCAACACCCTCTTTCACCTCATACTCATTGTCTATCTCAAAGTAATGGGGTCCATGTTCTTCCAGCTTCCCCCATGACTGATCTACCATACTTGTTATCTCTTGTAACATTTCCTCCTCCTCTTCCAAATACTCCACCCAAGTATTTGCATTTCTCCACAATCTTTATCCCAGTCCCTTTCCACATCTACTCTCAGCTCTCCCCTTCTTCTTCTCTACTAACCACCATCACCATGATCTCCGTCTTTTCTGTATTCATAGTCAGACAGGCCTCTCTAAGCTTATTAGCAAAACATGTCTATCTCCCTCTTCGCTCCAGAACGCCAAGTGCATCTGCGTATGCCAGATATCACTCCAAATAATCCTATATTCTCTCTCTACCTTCTTGTATCACATACATCCCAGATATACTTGCAAACAAAATTGGTGATCAAAACACGCTCCCGTTTTGACCCCAGTTTTCTTGCACCTCAAAGTATCCTTATTCAGCATACTCTGTTTCTTGCATTACATTTTATTTATTCTTGCACGAAAACTCTCCAGCGTTCCTCTCACTTTTTATCCATGCAATATTCTCTCTCTCCAGCAATCTCCATAGTCTTGCTTAGGTACTGGATCAAAAGTTTTTCTTAAGAACTATGAATAGCATATCATATGTTCGTGTTATTATAGTTCCGCCATTACTTTTCTAACGTCATTCCATCAGGCGATCGAATGAGTATCCGTCATGCTTCCTGTTCGTTTCTATATCCTTCATGCTCTTTCCGCCCAGTTTTTGGTTCAAACTACAATTATCAGCCTTCGTCTCTAGTATTCTCTCATATGTTTTGTGCCAAGGTGGTCAACAAAAATTACTCTGTAGTTTTTAAGGTCCCCTGATAATCTTCTTTTCCTTATATATTGAACTGATATTGATTCCCCCACCCCTCTGGTAACTTGCGCTATCGGTCGCAACACTATTGAAACAATTTTCCCAGAATGTCTATCCTTTTTTTCTCCTCCAACTCCTCCATAAGTGATCTCCTTCCCTCCTCATCCTCCTCCCCTCCTTCAACTATCTCTTCTTCTCCCATCCCCCACCTGCTCATTCACATTTAATATTGCCACCACTTTCCCTTTTGACTCCTCCATTACGTTTTTTTTTGCCAGTCTAAAAATTCTCTTCCTTTTTGCCCTCACATCTTCCATATTTCATTTCTTCGGCGCTCTCTTTTCTGCCTTTCTTTTACTCTTCTTTTTTCACTCTCTCTGCTTCATGTTCTTACCTTCATATATCTGAGTCCCTTGTCTGTGTAGTTCTATTTTTCAACCACCTTCTTATCAATACTGCTTTCCTCTTTATTGACTCCTTCACTCTTCAGTCCACGCACCTCTTGTTGGTCTTTTCTCGTTCCCTTTTACCCATCTTTTTACCCAGGAGTCTCCTCCTATGTTGCTTTTCTTACCGTGTCTTGTATTTTGTACCTTTTCTTCTACTCCTTTATTTGTTCTTTTTTCTCACTTATTTTTTCAAAATATTCCCTTTTCCTGTCACATTCCTTCAGTGACTCCACTTTAATCACATTTATCATTTTCTTTATTAGGTTACTTTTCTGTTTCAGCCTAAAATATTTATATATTATAATCCAAATCTATTGTTACTCCAGGTATAATTTTACATTCTTTATTAACATGCTATCAGACGATATTATATAGTCTATAATAGATCTAATATTGAATTCTCCCGTTATATTGTTCCATCTATATCTTGTGAACCTATGTGAGTCCTTCTGTTGGAAAAAGCCATTCATGATCTTTATTCCATTCCTTAAACATAAATCATCAACAAATCACTTTCAATACTTCTTATCTCCTCTCCATAAAACCCTGTCCCACCATTCCCTCCACCTCGTCTTTTCTCCTCCCCACTCTTGCATTGAAATCTACCATATATATATTAATATATATATATATATTATAGTATATATTATATATATATATATAATAGATATATAAATATATATTATATAATATTATAAATTATATATATATATATATATATATAATTATATATTATATACATAATACTAATATATATATATATAATATCCTATATATATATATATTAATATATATATATATATAGATATATATACTCATACTATATATACTATATAATATATATATACTATAATATATATATATTATATACTATATATATAAAGTTGATAATATTTTTTTGGTAAATGTATCGAGTATCGATCTTATTTTCGATTACAAATTCTATAGAAAAGGCATAAGCGATACCAAGTACTCCAATACATTGGGAATTGTCCAAGCGATACCGATAAAACGATACAAATGTATCGATCGAACGTATCGCCGATGCATGTATCTAAATACTGCCCATCACGAATTAATATATATTATATATATACTATATATATATACTATATATAAATATATATATATAATATAATATAATTATATATATATATAATATATATTATAATTATATTATATATATTATATATATATATCAACTATATATATGATATGTATATTATAATATACATTATATATATATATATTATTATATATAATATATATAATATATATAAATATATATTAGACTATTATACTAAGTAACTATATACTACTATATATATTATATATATTATATATATATATTATATATTTATTATATACTAATCATATATATATTAATATAAATAATATATAGTATATATATTATATATATATATAATATATATATATATAACTTTAAACTATATATATACTTATATATATATATATATATATATATATAACTATATAATATATATTATGTATATATATATTATATTATTTATATATATAATATATATATATATATACTGATATAATATATATATATATAATATATATATTAATATCATATATATATAAAATATACTATATATATTATATATATATATATTATATATTATTATATATATATATATATACTATATATACTATATAATTATATAATTATATAATTTATATATATATATATATATATATATATCTATAGTATATAGTATATATATGATTATATTATATACTCATATATATATTATACATATATATATATATATATATTAGTATATATAATATAATACTATATAATATATATAGTACTAATATATATATATATAACTATAAATATATATATATATATTATTTATAATATATATTATATATATATATATTATATATATTATATATATATTACAGTTAGTGAGTTGCTAGATATATATATATATACTACTATATATAATAATACATATATAATATAATATAATATTATATAGGTATATACGACTTATATTATATCCATATAATATAGGACTTAAGTAAACCTGGTCCCTCAAAATAATTTAGTATTGAAATGGTTGGTAATGATTTTTTATTTTGGGTAAAGAAAAATTAAAAAATATTATTTGCTATAAAAAGGAACTTACCTTTTTTATTTTTTGATCTTTGCTTATTTCGACGTAAATATTTTTATTTTGTGTTCACTTAATTTTGTGTGTATATTTCGATCTATATATATATTATACTTATCTTAATATATTTATAATACTATATATTATACTTATATATATATATAAGATATATAATGATATATATATACTATATCATACTATACCAATATCTGATATATCTATATGTAACATATTATATATAATTCAGTGCGGCTCCGTGACCGCATAAACTATGGGCGCAGCTTTCATAATACTATATACTATGAGCGTAGCTTAGTAATACGTATTATATATATATTTATTTAAGTATTTATAAACTATACTATAATATATATATATATATTACTATATATATAATCATATATATATAATTTACATATAATATATTAATATATATTTAATATTCATATATAATATATAATATTAAATATATTTCTATTATATTATATATATTTTATATATATATATATATATATATATATATAATTATATATATATATATATATAATAGCTTATCGTAGTTATATAATCACTATATATACTATTAATTATTATTATATACTATTATATTTTAACAGTGAAAGTTATTTCCTCTTATTGTCTGCTGCTTCACGCGGAGAATATTTAATAAATAAAGATTTTTCGATACATTTTAGTCTATTCCACTCCTATTACTATGACAAGCTTGTCGCACGTAAACACGATTTAGTAAAAAAACTTATATATCAATTTAAACAACAGTTGTCAATCTCCATTTCATCATTAAATTTCAAAATTTTCGTACCCACGAGTTACCCACCCTACAATAATAAAACCGGAGGAAGTTTCTCTGTAACCATCTTATAGTTCTACCATACCTGCCGTACGGCCAATTACAACCTTGTTCAAGAGTCAAATACTATCTCTCCTTTTTAATCCTGCGCCATTCGTGCTGGATCGATTCCATAAAAACCTCTGCCAATACCAGTTATATTCATGTCGTACTTCCTCATATTCCAGCATATCACAATACCACGTGTACTTGCATTCTTATGTTTATTGGACATACACACAGGTTATTCCATCCTTATGAGGGAGGGCTATATGGCTATCCTCAATCCTTGCAGTTTAGTATCTGTTTAAAATCCTCTAGACTTGATTACGACAGAGGTGACCAAAAAATACAGCCTAATCACACTTAAAATTCTTACGTGCGTGAAGCTTTTAGCGCTGCCCCCGCATGAGTCCCCAATCTGGGACTTTTCTTCGTTGCTTACACCTTGGCAATGCCGGTCAATAAGTAAATTAGTATAACTCTCTGTCGATCCATATAGACCCCTTCTCAATATGATACCGCTCTTCTGTGATAGCCTAGCTCTTCTCTGTATCCCTTCCTTGCCCCTCACTCGCGACACTCGTACTGCATCCCTCTATTCTCTCATCTTCTCTCCTCTCTCTCTCTCTCTCTCCTCTCTCTCTCTCTTTTCTTTTTTTTTTTTTTTTCTCTCTCTCTCTCTCTCTCTCTCTTCTCTCCTATTACTGATCTCTCTCTCTCTCTCTGCCTCTCTATCTCAAATTCATATATACTATAATATATATATAAATATTATATTATATATTATAATATATATATTATATTTTATATATTAATATATATATATATATATATATTAGTATATATATTAAATAAGTTTTTTTTATTTATTCTTTTGTGTGTGTAAAAATAGCTGTTTCTATTTTGTTTCAACATTACTTTATTGCCAAAGGGCAACCTTCTATACGAGGTAGAGTTTGCCACATTTTGTGGAATTTATTTTAAGACGGCTCGAGGGAGCTTTGTGGAAAAGGCCCTCAAAATAGACAAAATACACTCTCTCTCTCTCGTGCCATGACAACTAGTGTTTTTAAAGCATTATAATTAAGCCTCATCTAGGTGAGGCTCATACAAATTCGAAATGCGCTATTTCAGCAGTCAAAGATGCAGATTCATTCTGTAATAATAACTAACCACATAGTTCAGGAAAGGCTAAATTAATGACTCTTTAAGTAAAATTAGCGTCCTTGTAGAACATTTAACCGTATTTAACAACATTCCATTTATCTATAAAAAATCTTGCAATAATTTTATTACATTAGTTTCTTATTTTTTTAGGAGTGGTAATAAGAGGGATATCCCCGTAAAAGCGGCGCTAACTATATATATATGAATATTACATATATATTTTATTATACTATCTTATACTAGACTCTATATTCCTAATTATATCTACTACTATATACCTACTCCTCTACCTCGAATCTCTACAACTCTATTACCCCTCCGCTCACTGTCACTCGTCACTTCATCATATCCTACTATCTATATTGATAGCTATTATCATATCCACATAATACGACTATATATTCCTATATGACTATATATATATATGTAATACCTACATAAGGTATTCTCGGTTCACTCCACTCTCCTAACTACCCTCGCTCCCCTCCTACATACCCCTCACTCTATATCACCTCGCTATCGCTCGCCGCCGTCGCCCCTGCATCTAATACTAACTCTCTCTCCTCTCCACCACTCAACATCCGCTCTCACTCACAGCTGCACTCGCGTCCTGCCCCTCTCCACCTCACCTCACTTCTCTCACTCCTACCCGCTCTCTTCAGTCTTCGCTCTCCCTACTACATCCACTCCACCCTCGTCGTCATGTCTCCGCCCCCTCTCCCCCTTCCCTACCCTGCCCACTTATCCCGCCTCCCCTCTTCGGCCTCGATCTTCACTACAACCGCCCTCCGCTCGTCGTATCTCCTATTAATATGCACGGCTTATGCAGTATTCTATCCTTATACTTTTCTTCTCTACTCGTTTTCTTGTCCGCACCCCTCAGTTCATTCCTAAATCGACTCTCAATACATGTCTCTACTAATGTCGCTACGCTTGCGAGGTTCCTCAGATTTCGTGTGCCCTTCATCTTATCCCTAATCTAACGGATCTGCTACTCCGACTCGTCCACTTCTACTGTTAATCTCCCACCGCCATGCCTCTCTATACCCTCGCTCCCTACGTTATCTGTTCAACTGTATATTACCTCCACCTGTTGGTCCTATGATTTCTATTCCTAATCTTCGATGCGTAATCCTCAGCAGGCGCTCAGTCCTGTAATCATCGCAGCCTGGCTGCAAGTACCTCTTCCCACACTGCTATCGTATTAGCCTCCTACACTCAGTCAAATAAGCAAAAGCCAGACTCATCGCACCATCTCGGCTTGATTCTACTCCCTTTGGTTCACACGTCCGTCTTCCTCATAATGACACTCTGAACTGATATGACCTCTCGTCTTATGAAAGCTGTCGTATCATAAGTCTCCGCTGCAATTCTAACCTCCGTCATCTTTTCCTCTTTACTCACTTCGCTTCTCGATCTCCTCTATCTTGTACTCTATGTACTATCTTACTCATCTCTTTACATTCACGTACTCTAATAGCACTGATATCTTATCAACTCCCAATATGTTTCCGGTAACACGCAAAGATGGCAGGAGTCGCTCTGGTTCTCCCGTTCGGCCTCCCGCAGTGGACGCGACCGGGGATCTAATCCCCCCCGGGGATGTCTCCGGAACCCCCGCTCTTTGTCTTTGGCATTTGGGTTCCTCGACCCCATCCCCTCCGGGGTATGAAATGCGTCCCCCCCTCTGTCCCCCCGTCGGCTCGAGCCCCCTAAAATTAAAAAACTTAAAATTTTCTCAAAAAAACAAATCAAAAATTATTTCACCAAATTGAGGGGTGCTCCGAGCGGAGGGGGTACAGTAGGACTACCTGGAGTTTTCATTATACCTCGGGAGGATGGTCCGAGGAACCCCTCGGACGCCCAAGATCCAAAGAGCGGGGGTTTCTGAGACACCATCCCCGAGGGGGCCTCTTGGTCCCCCGTTGTCCACCGGTGATGGCCGAGAGGACCCCGACTCCTTGCGATCTTTCGGTTCTTTTCTCCTAGGGTATATTCTTTAGTTAAAAAAAAAAAATTCTTACTTCCAAAAAAAAAAAATAAAAAAAAAAATAAATTCCCATCCTTAGACATTTCCTACATCTGTCTGATATACACATAATTATATAACTCGATGTTTTTACTTGTAGACCGCCGTCTCTACCTCACATATACTGCTGAGCATTAAAAAAATCTGCTACAGTCTATATATACTTATTCGTATAGATTATATATATCGTATATTCTATATTATCATATATATATATATATATATACCTATATATATATATCATATTATATAGAATCTCATATATATAATTGTCTTATGAATTAATATCTATATTATAGATATACGTATAATATTACGAACACTTTGGGACACAACATTAATAAATCATTTACACATCATCGAAATAAAACTAAAAATTAAATAAAATGAATTGGAAATAAATCAATTTGAAAGCTCAACAAATAAAAAAAGTAAGTTCCTTTTATAGCAAATAAGAATTCTTTAATTTTAATTTTGCTTTTAGTTAAAATTATTTACACAACCCTTTCAACTCAATATTTATCTTGGTCTCAGCGGGGACCATTCGTTATACTCATAGGTCTCTCTGCCTCCCATATTATGACTATACCTACTAGCTTCAGCTACATTATGCGCTCATTAACCTGAATAATAGTATATTATATACTACTTATCTTATATAGTACGTATAAGTTATCATCTATCAATATATATATACTTACACGTCTACTATCTCACTCCAGCTCGGCATATACTAAGTTCCCAAGCTGGCTCATGACTAAATATAATATATAACTATATACATCTCGCAGTACATATCTGAGTCCACTTAACCATATAATTAAGACATAATTCCTAAGAGACAATATCGCAACAGAAATATAGTCAACGGTTGATTGATATAATTTATTCTTATATAATATTTATAAGTTTAAAAGTTTTCCATTATGTGCCTGGCACTGATGGTTACTTTTATATATTTCTTGCAACCGATTAATTAATGAAATTAAAAGTTAAAACCCTGCGACACTGTGAACAAATCTGATCTGTTGCATGTTCTCCTGAAATCAATAAACGTTAAAACGTCAAGCGGCCCCAATGGCAATTCTCCCTGAGCAATACTCTCTTTGCTTCAATATTTAACTGTAAATAGGGCAACTATTTAACAAACAATTGTAAGTGTTAGAATATATTTGCATCTTAAACAGACTGGCGATGAAAATAAAAATAACATTTATTATTTTTTTTAGTTTACAAAATAGAATATATAATAATAATATAATAATAAGTAATTAATAATAATAATTAATAATAATAATAATAAGTGTTCATTATTAACATGAATAAAATCATATAATAGATGTGCTGTAATAGTTCAATATAAAAACACTTATCCAGCCCATAAAATACATGCCTCTCCTCTCTCGCAAGTAATAACAATTATATCGTTAGTTGTCCTAAAAATATAACTTATGTATATCTCAAGTCTGTGTAACAAGTCGATGTTCTTTACAGGACTGGGGCTTAATCTAAGATTCATGAATATATCAATCAGAGAGTTTGAAGCAGAAGCTGTAAATATTTAGTTTTACGAGAAAGATTTAGACGAATGGTGAAGTGATTTAGAGGAAAAGGAGCTTAGAGAAGGACTAATTTATTAATTTTTTCCTGAAGTTTGGTCTTTGCATGTTGAGAAATTTTATTAAAAGTTACTTCTTCTTTGTTAGAGGAATTCAACAGGTATTGTCCTTTTTTTCAATCCAACACATGAATTGTTATGTTCTAGGTATTAAAAAATTATATATTATACTTCTTATTTTCTCAACCATCTAAAATCGGATAAAGTGACTGCATAGCACCCCCCCCACCCACTCACGCCCCCCCCCCCCCCCCCCCCCCTCTGGTAATCAAAAATGCAAAAAAAAGTGACCAACATATCCTATTTAACCAACCAATCAAGTTAGCTTCAAATTTTTGATTTTTGTTCTTATATTGATTCCATTTTTATATATATATAATATGATAACATATATTATATATTTATATATATTATATATATATATGTATATATAGTTATTATGTATATATATATATTAATAATATATATATTAATATTTATATATATATTATAGATATATATAAATGGTGAAGGTTAATCATTAAAGGAAAGGAATAAAAAACGTATAGACTTTAGAGAGTCTATTTAGAAGAAAGTTTACTTATATATGTACATATAGAAATGAAAAAGCAATGTATTTTAATTTTTTTTATTTTTTTTTTTAATATTTTATATAATATACTTCAACGAGACGGCGAACATGTGTATTTGCCGTGTACTTTTTAGAGTCGTATGAAAACATTTTCTCATCATGTTTGCGAGTTTATATTTATTTTTTTATTTTTTTATTTAAACTACATGGAACCCACAAGGGTATACCGCAACGATGGCAGCGGTCGGGGTCTCTCGGCCTTTCCGGGGAACGACAGGGGTAGGACTATTTCCCCCCCCTCGGGGAGGGTCTCCGGAAACCCCCGCTCTTTGGTTATTTGGGTGTCGCGGGGGTTTCCTCCGCCCCTCCCCCTACGGGGTATGGAAAGACGTCCCCCCCCCTCTGTCCCCGTGCGGCTCGAGGCCCCCACTATGGCCGTGTAAAATACTGTATAAATAAAGTATTTTACACGGCCAAGTTTAGGGGGCTCGAGTCGACGCGGGGGACAGAGTGGGGGGACGTTTTCCATAGTTTTACTTACCCCGTAGGGGAGGGGCGGGATAGGAACCCCCACCGACACCCATAAATACCCAGCAGCTGGGAGCGTTTTCCGGATTTACCCTCCCGAAAGGTGGGGGAAATAGTCCTACTCTACTGTCGTTCCCCGAGCAAGAGCCGAGACGACCCCACTCTCTGCCATCTGAGTGTCTGGTATACCCTGAGGGATTCCATATGTTAAAAAAAATTAATATTAAAACTCGCAAACCATTAAAATTAATGATTGCACGTATCTAAATAATATAGTACAACGACCAAAGTAGACGGGACCACTCATACAGTGCAATAAAGACTTCTATCAACAGAAAATTTCAAAAGACATTTTGTCTTATCGAATTTATATCTGAATGTAGCCAATGAAACGAGGGATGATTATAAATATGGACTACAAATCATTAACTTATCTCTGATAAATGACGTTGCTGAAAGTGGTGTAAATGGTGAGCTCCTGGCATTGATAAATGATATACCTTTATATATATATTTCTATGCAACTAGTTCACCTTCAGCTATAATGAAATTAAAATCTAATATAATATCTTATATTGGCACAAAATAAAAATATAAATCAAAGCATTTAGCAAATAGTTTAAACAACAAATTTCTTAAAACTGTTATTCTCAATTCACCCATATTTAAATTCCTATTTTACGATAGGGTTAACTTCAGAAATGGACTTAGAGTAACAATGACTCTAATAAGCGTTACATAGGTTGTATTAGTTTAAATTGATTAAACAGGGAAGTTTTAGAATCTCGATATCTCTTCTGAATAATTTTATCAGCGCGTACTTTGTAAGTTTCCATGATCTGTTTATTTCATTCGTGGACAAACTCTCATTACTTTTGCTTTCTTCGTTGAGACTCTCAAAATTTATCACACAGGAATGTAGTATTCATCCTGTTTAAGTGTTTAATTTTGGGTAGTAGAGATAAAAAAAGTACTTTTTAAGAAGTGGAGGGGTAATTAAAAAGGCCCCTATAATAAGAGAGTTTTTGATTTCATAATCTTTGCTTCATATTTGAGAGCTAATCGAACTAATAGAATTCTTCAGCTTATAAATCTTCATCTAAAAAGAAGATAGAAAATATTTTTACTACATCAAAAAAAAATTTGATAACAGAACGTTTTGTTATCTGTTTAAAGAATGGTGAGCATTTACAAAAAATCCTGTTCCTTAATATTTATTTAAAATGCTGTAAATATTATTTGAACATCGCATTCCTATTCTTGCTGTGATTTTCCTTGTGAAACATATTGATCTAGATATATTCAGAGAACATAGCTGTAAGGAGCTGCCCCATGAGATTTCTGCCTTTGGAAACTGCCTTAGTGGATTTTTTAAATAAAAGGTGTTTTATTAAATTCTTAAGTAAAGACACCCTTCGCCGCGTATATATTTACTAGTATATAATAATTATATTATTATTACAACTATTCACCACCATCTCTATAATACGAAGTTATATATAAAGAACAATTATGGTATGTAAATAAGTAGTTATACTATATATAGTAGGTATTTTATTCAGTCTTCTATATTACTGGCTCAATTGTCACCTAGCAGAAAGTATGAATAGTAATTATTTAGATACATTTATTCACGTTTTCCATATATTATATATGAGTGATATCTTGTTGTGTCTAAGATAAATACACGACATAACTATATCGCGGTAAGCTGACTTACCTATACGTCTTAGTTGTTAATGATTTAAGATTCTCGTCTGAATATCGTGTAAATATCTAAAAATCATCTTAGGACTATAGTGCACAATCAACAAAATTAAAAAAAAAAAATTTAATAGTGAACATTATATTTATTGTTCTAATAGACTATGATCCACAAAAAAGTCTTAAATTAAATTACGTATATATGGTTCAATAATGTATTTACTGGAATTTCTTATTTAAAAGATATTATATATATTATTTCCTTTATTTAAATAATATTATTGAATGAGTCAAACGCCGACACAATAAAACTGACTACCAGGAAAATCACATCCCTTCATAGAAAATAAATATAATCCTCTACTCTATATATATATAAACTAACTCTTAAGGAAATTTTGTTTTGCTTTTCACGAACTACGTACTGCTCAGAAACTCGTCTTTCTCTGTCCGCTTTTATGTTCTTGCTTTCCAAAACTTCAAAAACAACAAAGACGCTCCTAACTCGTGAATAATTAGAATTCTTCGCAATCCACTTCTCTCGAGGCATACATTTACTATTCTATTATAATACCTACAATTAGTAATATATTTATAATTATCATTCAAGTAGACATACAAATTCATTTATATTACATTGTGGTACATTTTATTTTGTTACGTAACATTATTATTCCTTAAGACGTGGTTAGGTTAGTTAACACACGGTAAGACATTTTTTCTCATATTCCTACGTACCTTTGACCACAACCCTTCTATTGTGTTAGTGTGCGCTCCAGTTTCTGGGTTTATACAAAATTTAGTGAATGGTTCACAGTTAAATGATGTAAGTCTAGAGAATTTAAATTTTTATAGCCTTTCCATTCGTCTGTTATTACAGTCGACCCCTTTTCAATGTATTCTTCTAGAATTGCTCGTAACGTTTCACTTTTACGATTACACACAGGCACGGTGTTTCTCTCGATATCCTCGACTCAATTGCCTTTCTCTCTTTGACTTCACTTTCCTTCAACCTTTTCTACCTTTATTATTGTATTTCTTTTTTCCATAAAACCGGACTTCTGTCCAATCAACTCATAATGACCATTCTGTGTCCTACCAATCTTTTATTTTCTCCGATCATTATAATAACTTCTTGTAACATAACACTCAACTTCTCTACAATAGATAACAATTTCTACAACAGCATTTTGTGGATAAATGCTACTAACATGATAAACGTAAACTGTTGATCAATATATATGTCTCAACTTACATCATTAAAAATCATATATTATAATTTAATTACAGTAACTACAACAGCTGTAGACGCGAATCGATATAGAATGAGTGTTAGTGAAAGAGTTCCTCTTAAACTGTGATTATGCTAATTAAAAATAAAAATTAACTTTCCTTTATATATATTTGACCATTCTTATATTACAGTTTAATACATGTTATCACTCTAATAACAATTAGATAAGTGCTGCTAGACAAGGCGTAAGAGCCTCTTATTATTCATCAGATGACATATTGCAATACTAGCTCGATGCCAAGTAAAATATTTGTTAAATAATTAAATTAACATACATGTTCACATTTAACGTTTCCGATTAAATCTAGCGACTACTATTATCATTATTATCTTTGATTTATTACAGAAAATATGACTCCGTTCCATTGTAACAATGCCAGACGTACGTTGTGCAAAAAATATTCAATTAAATATAACTTTATTATTATATCAAATTTTTATAGCTTCAACAGAAACTTTCTTTATGAAAGTACAAAAAAAGGTTATATTTTGTTGTTAAATAACAATATAACTAAAAATCTTTTTTTTCTCTCATACACTGTCGTTTATAAACCAATTATCCACCAGTATTATATATTTAATATATATATATATATATATATAATATATATATAATTAATTATATATATAAATAAATTTTCATATATATTTATAATATAATTAATATTATATTAGTATATAAATATATATGATTATATAATATATAATTATATATATATATATATTAATAATATATATAATATTAATATATTATATATACTGCGGTTCATGAGATACTAGAACTATGGAAGCTATTAATTCTTTAACATCTGCACGTATTATTTCAACATTACCGTTTAATACCAGGTAACCTTTACATTTCGTATCCTTCGCGCTTTCACTCGGCATAACCACCATTACACTTTGAAAATCACCAATGTTTATGATTTACATAAATCTGAATTGCATTTATATATCTCGTAAATTCATTGCGTATATATATTGATGTATATATTTTTAAAAAATCGGTGTTTATAGGTTATCACCCTGGGAGAAAATTTAGATGTGTACCAACACCGTAGTTATTTAAAAAAAAGAAACTTTTTTTTTTAAAGTAATATAATCTTAGGTCATTTATATCTAAAAAAGTTGGTACTTACTCATTTGATGTAATTACAAAATAAACTGAGCTTTTTCCACTTCAAAAAGAAAAACTTGAAATAGACTATAAGATATACTATATATACATTAATAGTATATAATATATATTTATAATTATAGTATTATAAACTAATATATATGTAATTAATTATATGTATAGATATATAATATATATTAATATTATAATACATACTAGTATAATAGTAATAAAAATAGAGATCTCATATTATATAAAAATATATAAAAACTATAGTTATATCATTACTACCGACTCACTAGGCCTTATGCCACCGCAATGAACTGTATTTAGACTTTATTATCACTACTTCTACCTGTTCCCCCCTCCCATACCCTTACTTAGTTGGTATATTTGTCAAGAATGAGATTGAATTTTTTCATCCCTATCAATATTATTTCTTGTCAATATTTTTACTTTCTATAGAAACCTTTAAACAAAATATATCCTGGTCGTATACCAAAGGGGACTCTCGAGCTTCGATTATAAGTATACAAGCATTATCTGTCATATTCTTGACTAATCATATGTGATAGCGATTTTCAAAGTAACATCATGCATGTCATTGTAGATAGGGTTAGTTAGCAGATCTTGATTTATGGTTTAGTTTAATTATTACATTTTGGTAAACGGTACATTATATTTGATATTTCTATAGGTGAAATAAGGCGGAGGTGTATAGAATTCATCCAGTAAATTATATATTGTTTCCTAGGATGCTCTCTTAGTGTAAAGCACGATTAATTAAACAGTCTAAATTTAATCTTAAAATGAACTCACTAGCACCAATTTCGTTGAAGTTTCATAAATTGTCTGCGGTCCAGAAATTCTATGCTGACATATATATAACGCTCTAGTGCACTCCTCTGAAAATAAAAGCTAGTAAAATATAGAGCAAGGTCCGAGACATTTCGTTGGTAGAATGACATTTAATTCGGGTGTTTTGCAGATGGCTTTATTTCTGTAAGTATATCTCCTCATGCGGATTTGCTTACTACTATCCTATGTTCCTCTATATCAACAAAAATGTTTTGACAAAATTTACTATTTCACACTCAGCAAATTTCTGAATTACAAATGGTGGGCACAACATCAAAAAATGGATAATTAAGAACAGAGGAGTGTTAACCAATCAATGCCACAGTACCCCCGTACCCGACTGTCTGGACATCGCACAAATCCTCTTACAGTTCTCTCTCAGCCTGTGACCTCAATGTATTATGAGGTAGTCACAGATATGATTTGTTGCTGTAACCGAAGTTCCATAAGACTCTTTTCTGTCTTTTCACTCTCTGCAATGTTATTCCCCAATGACCCAGATGTTGACTCCTTATAAGGTACAGCATGACTAATAGACATATAATGGTGAAACAATCTAGTGGAGCATAGTAATTTCGATACGATTAAACCAGAAATAATCCTGAAATTCATGGTAATGAATCCCAATATAGAGATAACCATTTTGATAATCTCATTAGGGCCACCTAATACATATAGTGGGATGTTAATTGTCAAAATGCATGAGCATTCAAAGCCTATATATGTAACAAAGGCAAAAACTCGCCTTAAATCTACCCTTTCTTCTTTACCTCCTTACTGTCTTTTAATTAATATATATGCGATGTTGAAAATAGCGAATACACAAATACATATTTCTCAGTACACGAAAAAAACCTATATGCATATAGAAAAAGAGGAAGAGGAGTAGGGAGTGCAGGGGAGATTTCGTAAGACAAGGTGTTAATTACGTTCCAATAATATCTCATATTAATAATAATTACCTTATGCAAGAACTTTACCCATAAGGAAAGAGTATATAGTCTATAATTAGGTAATTTATGAGGAGTTAAAGCAATAAATAGGATAATTATAAAGTAGTATCTTTTAATATCATTTCCTTATTATTAGATAGGCTATATGTGCCAATGATCTGAAAATAAGTTAAAATAAATTAAACATTATATCTTTATATATATTAAATAAAATAGTTGGAACAAAATCAGTAACTCTATATGTAGTATTATTCTAGTATATAATGAGAAACTCATGAGGATTTTGCTACCGGCGCAGTACGAACCCTCACTACAAGATAATATTGCACCTGATGAGTTCGGACTCTCGCACCAAGGTCCACTGGCGAGTATGGAATTACTTCAATGGCAATGTGCATAAAGGAGTAGTGTTGCTATAAAATGAACGAGTACCTCAATGCAAGGTGCTTACTCATTTACCTATTCAACAACTCGTATAAAAAGGAACCCTTAAAAATAACACTACTAACAGATTTAAAGAATGAGCATAGAAATTAATAATTATGAAATAAATGTATTATCAAATTATTATAAATTTCTCCGAAAAAAATAACATCTGAATCAAGTGTCACCCGAAGCAATTATTCCTTTTATGTGTCTATGTTATTTTTTTTCTTTTTTTTTTTTTTAATTATATTTTTTTAATATATTAGGTAATATTTCATGATGGATAAATATATGTATTTTATTGTCAACTTCAAAATCAATAATTGTAATAAATAATTGAAATTAAAATGTTATAACATTTT
>JABUQX010020564.1:0-10000 GCA_015478945.1 Trachelipus rathkii | reverse complement strand
ACTTACATTCACACCGGACACGAAACACTTACACTATACACATCACACATCTCGATATTTTGATGCCTCAACTTTGATGCCTCAACTTTTGATGCCTCAGCTTTAATGCCTCAACTTTGATGCTGATGCCTCAACTTTGATATTGCCTCAACTTTGATGGCCTCAGCTTAATGCCTCAACTTGATGCCTCCACTTTGAGGGTTATTCTGTTGATGACTCATCTTTTGATGACGTCATCTTTGATCCGTCTATATTGATATTCATCTTATGATGAATTTCATTCTTTGATGTACTCATCTCTACCCTTACATTAAAGAACAGAGTTAATATTAATTGCCTCCCTAGTTCATAGCACCACCAGGCGCCCGCATGCACCCTCGCGTGGAAGATCCACGAAACCCGCACCCCGCAAGGTGGCGACCCGCCGCGTTCCCGCCCGCCGCGAGCGCCCGCAGGCGCAATTATTTCGCGTACCCGCCCCGCCGCGTGCGCCCGCAGGCGCATATTTCCGCGTTCCCGCCCCGCCTGAACCGCAGGCGCAATATTCCTGCGGGAATGAAAAATATAAATACTATAAGGTCATTCAATCTTTTATTTCATACTTAAACATTTCAAAGAATTTTCTTTTTCAAATATACTATGAATCATTCTTTTTTATTTCATACTTAAACATTTATTAAAAACATTTCGCGAACCTAAAACTCTGTATCTCATTACAGACCTATTTTATTTAACACATATATTTATTAACATTATTTTTTCTTTAATATTTTTTACTTAATACTTTTTAATTTATAAAATTTTAAAAATTGCATGTAAGAAGAAAAAATCCAGAGTGTCTGATATATAATCATTTTATTTTACTACAATTGTACGAAATATTTATTAAAAACATTATTACATACCTTAAAGCAGTAAATCAGTAAATCAATAGAGGTGTTACCTAACACCAAAGGGATTAGTATGCTTTTGTTTTACTGTTTTACTGCTTTACTGCTTTAACTCATGTTTTACTGCTTTAACTCATATGTTTTACTGCTTTAACTCACATATTTATTAACATTACATACCTTAAAGCAGTAAATCAGTAAATCAATAGAGGTGTTACCTAGCACCTAAGGTACTAGTATGCTTTTGTTTTTACTGGCTTTACTGCTTTAACTTCTGCTTTACTGCTTTAATTTATTAACATTACATACTTAAAGCAGTAAATCCAGTAAATCAAAGAGGTGTGACCTACACCAAGGGGGATTAGTTGCTTTTGTTTTTTACTTGCTTTTTACTGCTTCTAAACTCATGTTTTTACTGGCTTTAACTCATATGTTTTCTGCTTTAACTTCACAATATTATCTTAACATTAATACCTAAAGCAGCAAAATCAGTAAATCAATTTAGAGGTGTTACCTAAAACACCTAAGGGTATAGTATGCTTTTGTTTTACTGCTTTACTGCTTTAACTTTCTGCTTTACTGCTTTAACTCTCTGCTTTACTGCTTTAACTTTCTGCTTTACGCTTTAACTTTCTGCTTTACTGTTTTTAACTCATGTTTTACTGCTTTTACTTTCTGCTTTACTGTTATTTATCACTATATTTATTAACATTATGTTTTTTTATTTTGTTTTAATACTTTTATTTATTTTATTATTATTTTTATTTTTATTATTATTTTATATTTTATTTTTATTATACTTAGTGATTATTTACTTCATGCCTATTGTTATTATTATTTAGAACACACATACACACACACCACACCACACACACACACACACACACACACCACAACACACACACCTAACACACCACAACACACACACACACCACTTATTAACCAACCGACTATCAACTTATACACACATTCCCTATGACACTTACATTTACCATAGACACTTACATTTACACTATGACACTTATACACCATTCACTATGACATTTATACACACATTCACTATTGCACTTACATTTACCCATTGACACTTACATTTTACACTTACACACCACATACACACACAGATTTACTTACACTCACAGATTTACTTACACTTGCACACAGATTTACTTACACTCACACACAGATTTACTTACACACAACGATTTACTTACACACACAGATTTACTTAACAGATTTACTTTACACACACACACCACACACACCACACACACACACCCACCACACACGCACACTACTTACACATATAAACGTATAATTATTAAAAACATTTTTATGTTTTTAAACACATACATTTATATTACTCATTCAAATATGAACTAAAATTATTGCAAAGTTCTTAAAACTTCTATAATAAATCAATCATTAATCTTTGAACAAAGAAATTATTCATTAACTGTTAATACTTTTTTAGTTTATAAATTTTAATAACTATCAAGTTTTTAAATAACTTTTTACTAAAAATTTTATGAAATTTATTAAAAACATAATTTTACGTCCTTAAAATCTTTAAGCCAGTAATTAAGTATAAAAAGCAACAAAATAAGTTCTTCTCTTCTCTCCTAACATAACATGTATTTTATTAAATCTTTCTAAGTGCTTATTTTAAAAATAACAATTATCACCTTACATTTATATTATTTCGTCATATGTAACTTAAAAATATTTTCAAAGTTTTTTAAATAATTTCGGATTTTCTTTATTATTATTATTATTTATTATTATTATTTTCAGAATAAAATTATTAATCTATGTACATATGACAATCCACCACGAGAAAACACAACAACCCGCACTAAATTCAGTCGATACGAAACTGACCTCTCTCTGTATAATGAATTGAGGATAATCCTTTTTGTATCCCGGGCGATTTAGACCTAATTCCAGGTCAAATATATTTCAAACTGACCTTTTTCTGTAAAATGTGGTGCAATAACTAAGTTAGGCCTAAATTTAGGCTATAAATTTAGGCGATAAGCCTTTTTGATATTCCCAGGCACTGATTTAAGGCCTAATACCCGGTTTCAAAGGTAATTCCAGTTAGACAAAGAATCGAGAATCAATGTTATTTATTATTTTTATATATATTCTCCAAACTGAAACATTCTGGATCGGTAAGATCCTTTAAAGCAGGTAAGAAGGAAATGTTTACCTTTCTTGTGAGTGGACGAAGTAATCCTTATCTCTATTATGACCTCGTATGTGATTGGTCGAGAATTATTTTATCCTTTTTTTTTTCTTTTACGTATGTAAAACATGTTTTTTCATATCCTGAAAACTGGGTTTTTATTTTAAACTCTTTAACATACATGTAAATATTTATTAAAGAAAGTTAAAAACTTAAAAAGAATAAAAACTTAACTATATAATTAGAAATTTAATAATCATTATCTTACAGTAATTTATTATATATATATATATATATTATATATATATATATATATATATTTATGTTTTATATATAATTTAATAATATTTATTTATAAATATATAATTATTTGATTTAATTAAATTTTTTATTTTTAAATTTATATTTAATATTAATTATATATACTATATATATATTATATATATATATTTATATAAGGTCAAAATTAAAATATATACAGAGTGTTAAATATATGTTATAGTGTTTTATAGGATTGTGGTCAGAGTTAAATATAATACAGGAATATTATTATATATAACACTTCCACATACATTTTACACATTAATGTTTATGATTAATTTTAATATTAAATCTCTAAATCTTGTGCAAAATTATGCCCATCATTTTATATCATTATCGATGATATAGTTTCTTATCTCAGTAATACCTTCAGTTAAAACATACGTAAAAAGTTCCCGTTCAGATATCATATAATAATTTACAATTCGGGGTTCACCTGCATTTAAATACTTTCTGTGCCATGTTTTCTAAGTTAGATAAATTGAATTTCTGTACCGTCTATAGAACTTAGGAAGCGATCGATGATGTGCGTAGGATCATCGATCAGGGTTTTCTTAATGGTAGTTTCTTGGTAAACATGTATGAATTACGGTTACGTAAGTTAGATAACCATACATGTCTTCTTCAATCTGCATTAACATTCGCTACGTACCTCTAACAATATATTTTCATCTGCGCTAGGCCTTGCAAATGTTAGAATCCAAATGCATGTAGTTTCAAATACTTGTTTGTTTCATTATCTCTCCCATAATCTGACTCCAAACTGATTATGTTTTGATGTTTAGAAAATGCTGGAGTAAGTTGCTTATCGCTGGTTTTTTCGCACAGGCTAATAACTGTTTCGGTCCAGTTTAAAGCTGAGCTTGGATTAAAGTATTCTGTAAGCCACTCTCAGTGTGATACATATACAAAGTAAAGTCATCCGGACGTGCATTGGAAAATACGCTTACTGATATATTATAACAGGGAGTGATTGGTACCACACTTTGAAAAATCAATCCATCGGGTTTTCTTTTATAAAAGAATGAAACCCACTTCCTGGGAACTTGATTTCCCACTGGACAATGGTCCTGTATTGCGGCTATACATCATTAGATGATTGTATGGATAAGACACTTATGTGAATAGTTAGCACTTGTTAATTATAACAATCAGAGAACTTGCTGCACGCTTAAAGCACAAAACGAATATGATTTTAAAATGAGTTTGGGTGTAAATCATTATCCTGCAATATAATTATTCATTTATATACTCTAATCACAGGTAAGGTTCAGGATATGAAAAGACATGTTTTTACATACGTAAAGCCAAAAAAGCGATAATAATTCTTCGTATCCAATCAATACGAGGTCCTGAAGAGCATAAGGATTAATCCGTCCACTGCACAAAGAAAGGATATAACATTGCCTTCGTTATCCTGCATTAAAAGGATACTGTACGATCCAGCATTAGTTATTGGTCAGTGTTTGAAAATACTATTTGTATAAATAATATTTAACATTTGATGACACGATTTTTGTCTATATTCTGGATTCAAGCCTCTGACAGGATTTTAGTGCCAAACATTATAATGGATACAAATCATAAGGGTTGCTTATTCCTTAAATTTTATAGTACCTCATTTAGGCCTAGACGTAAGCACGATACTAATTCCGCAAACAAAACTCATCACATATTACACAACGAAACAACAGGACACCAAGTATCCTTAGAAATAATATTTTGACCTGGTTAGGTCTACGACAATCTAACGAGACCCGAGCGCATACCACACAAAGTATTATCCGACAACTACATTTTACTTGAGATGAGGAGATCAGTTCGGGCTAGGTCGTAGTGAGCGGATTGGTTCGATGTAGACATATGAGCGAGATCAGATGAGTGAGTATAGTTGTTTCTCGTGAATGGAGATTCGCAAGTGTAGGTAATATGGACAAGATTATAATGAATTAGATGAGTAATGAATAATAAGGAAGTATAGTGCATGCTAGATAGAGTATATGATTAAATAGCTCTAAAGGATTAAATGCCGAAATGTATGTTAAAAGAATCTTGAATAAACTATTATATAGGTTAACCATCGGGATATAAACGTAATAATTATGAATTAAAGGTGTATAATATATATTGTATCTGTTTTTAACTATAGAAACTTAGAAAGATTTTAAATAAAATACAAGTTAAGTTAGCAGAAAAGAACTTATTTTGTTCTTTATATACTTATTACATGGCTAAAGATTTGAGTAAAAGGTAGACGAGGTATTAAAAAATATAGTTTTTAATAAAATTTCATTGATAAAGTTATTTATGTAAAAGTGAAGTGTTTTTAAACCTAAGATAGCTTATAAAAAAATATAGTGATGCTAAACTAAAAGTAATCTCAACGGTTCTAAATTTAAATAAATTCTTTTGATTTTTCAAAGATAATGATTGATTATTATAGAAGTTTTAGAAACTTTGAAATTAATTTTAGTTATATTATTGAATCTTTATGTTATTATGTAATTAAGTGCAATGTCACGCTGTTAGAATTAAAACGGATCACAGATGATTTATATCATACTATAAAAATTTATGTATATCATATCTCATGTGATAATATTAAGTGCGATGATGTTAAGTTAGTGTTGTGATAGTGTGTATTCGGTCTGTGGTTGTCTAGATGTATGTCTCGTGTATGTGTTGGATTTACAGGAGGAAAGACCAATCAATGTTGTGTGATATTGTGGAGTTGTGTTGTGTAATTAATATATAAGATATAATAAGATTTAGGTGTCGTGTGATGTTGATGGGTATTGTTAGTAGTAGAATCTGTTCATGAGTATAGTAAAGAACTTTGTATTGTGTATAAGATTAAAATCTGTGATGATATTATGATAGCTGTATTACAGAATAAATCTGGTTTGTGTGATGTGTAATAAAAATCTGTATGACTGTAGTGTAAGTTAAAATCTGTGAGTGTAAGTAAATCTGATGTGTGTGTGTGTATAGATCAGGAAAATGTAAAGTTGTATATACAAAATGATTCTAGTATTTTGCGATTAATGTTATTATTGATATTTCTGACATCATGGTGTGTTGGATGTGTTGTATTTATGTCGTTCTTACGATCGACTATGCGAGTGTTATTATAATAGTGTAAGTAGTAAAGATGTACAGGTGTCTATGTCGTATAGTTAAGATAGATAGATATGTTATCATTTACGTTTTAGGTGAGTTATGTTCAAGTTGGTGAAGCTAAGCTTTTATCTGTGTTTAATCTATTTTGTTTGTTGTCTGTCCACTTAAAAATGCAAAATATATACTATAAAAGAAGACATATAAGTTGAACTTTTCCACAAAAAAGTAAGCACTATGCTTAAAGATGCTGTTATTCAAGACGTGAGGTTCTCGAGCGAAGAATCGTATTCACCGGACTTCTGTACTGCCGATTAAGCAGCTGAAAATCACAACGATGGATGTTTGCCTTCTAGTCAGCAATCAAGGAAACAGAAGGTGATGCTCTACGATATTGGCATTCATAGTGATACGGTTATTTAGCAAGGAAAAGTGGGATATAAAATATCTTCGAAAACAAATTCAACAATATAAATTTCCTGCTCAGGAAGGCAAGGTCGGAAAAGATATTTTAAAGAAAGTGGCTTGATGATTTTAAGTGGTTAGCTTACTCTGATTAAACGTTGTTGTTTATTGTCCCAATTGTGTATTGTTTTTGGAAGCAAAGGAGAGGCAAAAGAAGACCTGGAATGGGTGTTTATGTATTGTGATGTATCAACTCTAAAGGAAGCATTAATCTTTCAAAAGCTCGAGGAACTAAATATTCACAAGAATCGGTAGGAAAAGAGATTGGAATGAGAAAAGAAGTTCAAGGGAAAATCGAGAGCATCGACAAGCAGATTGACAGTCGAAAAAAGGGAAGGCCGAAGACAGTAGAAAGCGGCTAATTCAATTGTGACAGCAATTCGATTATTGTGGTAAGCGAATATGTATTTATGTTAAAATCATGATCGGTCGAATCGAACTTTTTGGTCTGTGGAAAATGATGGCAATTCTCGAGATCTTTTAAATATCTGCTATGCTAGGAGACCATGTCTTCAGAACTCATATTAAAAACTAGTGCTAGAACCCTGGATACCAGTTCCACACTCCAAAATGCTCTAATTCAGTCATTTGCGGACTAATAAGGTTTAAAATTGAAAACAATAATAAAAAGAAATATTTTTTACTGTCTTAGCCGATGAGCACAGACTCTATTGTTCACAGAGGAAACAATTTTCGTTGTGTGATGCGTTACGTTATATTGATTACTCTTACCGATCAAAGATTTTTGTATTTCGTTCAGCATGATTTGACGGGAAATAGGTCTTGCAATTATTGAAGAACAACGTAACTGAAAACTTGCTTGGATGAATATCTAAGAAGGACAGCCATTTGATATGCAGCGCAATGAGTGGTAGCTTAGGGGTCAAGAGTATAAAGGAAAATTGTCACAAAGCTCTTTTAATACTCATCTTCTGCATTGCTTATATTAGCCTCACAGAGGCTTCTAAGTTCATAATATTGAGTGCATTGGATAATATCAGAATGTTGTACATTTTCCTTGTAGTGCTAAGAGGACAAAAGTGTTTGAAGATAAAAAAATAGAACTCTATTCTAAGAAGGCAACGAAGAGAGTAAAAAATTGCCGAAAAACTCAGCTAGAGCCAACGGAATGGAATCGGTTGTATTATTTAGAGATGATAAGCCGATATAGCACTTTAGAACAATTAATGGTATTTGAGATCAGTCAAAAAACTACCTAATTCTAATATCAATGTTAAGTGCGTCTTATGAGTTTTCTTTTTTGCTTTAAACAGACTATTATATTTAACATACAGTCTTTCAAAACGATTGCAGACACACGTTATTATTGGTTAGGCATATAATGAAGTAATCTAGCTTAAAACTAAACTTTGAAACACAGAAAAATGCAACATTAGGAATTTCAGCTATTATTTGGAAGATGTGGAAGCGCAAGAATCTGATGGCGTATTGAAATTGCCTGTCCAAATTTCAAAATTCCAAATATCAAGACCAACATATCTAATCCTGACCCACAAGAATTATCTATTCGCATCATCCTTTTTGTATAAGATATACCATTTTTGGGCATGATGCATATTTATGAAATCTGAGAGTAGTGGAAGTGAAGTGTTTTGATAGTGCTGTGTGAGAACATTATATTTTCTTGCAACTTTGTCATACGAACGGTGATTATTGTTGCCATCTAGAGATAAAAAAGTAACATTTTACAAAAGAGCTCGAAAGCCAATTGAGGATTTAGTAAAAGAGGAGAATGGGATTTATGGAAGTGAAATGGCATCACAGCACAGATCGGTACAAAAACAGCAATAGACGAATTAGTTTCGTGTTCGCAGTCACAGTTCATCGCTAGTAGTGCATGTAGTATATATACATCTTGTTGCAAATAACTGCATTACCCGGTGTATGCGATCCAGGTAAAAGATCTTTAACATTATGATTCTGACCTAGAAATATAAGAATGATGTTGGATCCGTTGATGTGTGTACTGGCCTCACTCTACATACTTCCGAATGTTGATTGTAGTGTTAGATGTTGTTAAGTTTATACCTCCTTTGTCCTTTATGACTGTTAAGATTAACATCCAGTAGAGATTTTTAAAAGAATTTATTTAGTATATGTTGTCATTGTTTTAGGTTAAACTCACTTAATTTTTATATATCTATATAATGTGTTGTGTGATATATGTTAGTGTTCTAAATAATATATAACAAAGCATGAAGTGTTATAATAAAGTACTAATGAATATAAATATTAATAAAATAAAATTAATATAAAATAATAATTAAAAAAATAAAAAATTAATATTTAGTAATCTTCAAAATAATTATAAATATAAGTATTTGTTTAATACAATAAATAGAAAAAAATAATGTTAATTAAATATATTATGAGTTAAACACAATGAGTCAAAAGTTACAGAATGTATAAAGACAGTTAATGTGCAGAAAGTTAATCAATTGAACCAAGTAATAACGCAGATAAGTTAAAACTCAGAAGTATTAAGCAGTAAAAGTTAATAAGCTCTAGAAGGTATAAAGCAGATAAGTTTAAGAAGCAAGTTAAATAGTACATAGATAGTTTAAAGGCAGTATAAAGCGAATAGTAAAACTAAAAAGTATACATTACTATATTACCTACCCTTTATATCATACTAGGTGTTAGTTAAAACACCTCAATCTATAATTAGATATTTTAAACTCTGATTTTGCTGCCTTTAAGGTTATTAATCGTAATGTTAATAAAATATGTGAGGTTATAATATATATAAGGCTCAAGTTAAAATATGGTTAATAAGTCAGATATTTATTTAAAACTTTATTAGAGTTAAAGCATGATATTAACAGCTAAAACAAATGACTACCTAATACTAATCCCTCCCTTGGTGTTAGGTCACAGCTTTACTGATTACTGATTTACTGCTTTAAGGTATGTAATGTGTATGTGAGTTAAAGCAGTTAAAGCAGTAAAACATATAATAAGTTAAAGAGGTAAAACACTAAAAACTTATCTTAAAATA
>JABUQX010020563.1:57500-72786 GCA_015478945.1 Trachelipus rathkii | reverse complement strand
TATATAGCGTGAGTAGTAATATATCTTATATATGTATATAGCGTGACAGGACTAGTATAAGATATCTATCTTTATAGCCTATGGGATTATATATAGTGAATAGAATAGAAGTAAGAATATATAAGTAATATATATTATATATATTTGATCTTAATCATATAAGTATATCTAGTTAATTTATGTCTAATGTATCTATATCAATATCAATCTATTCACTATCATTCATATTCATTATTACAATTCATATCTCTAATCTCTTTCTCGTCTATATATATCTACTACATAATAATCCTTCTAATATATTTCTTTATAAATACTCATATCTTTATCGTCTATTATAAATCTATAATTCAATCTACTATATATATATAATATAATAAATATGTTATAAATATTAATATTAATCATTAATCTTTAGTATATCCTTATGTTTATATATATTAATATTATAGTTTATAATTTGATATATATATATTATATATAATATCTATATAGTATGTATAATATATCTATATATATATTGATATTATATATATTTATTATATATATTTAATTTCACTTATGTATATTGTTATATATATATTAGAATATATATATATATTATATCTATATATATATTATTATAATATAGTATATATATTATATAAATATATATTTATAGTCTTATTAATTAATATTATTTATAGTCTATACTATAAGTTTTATATATATAGTGTGAATTAGTTATAGAATATAATATAATTTTGACTTATTATTGTGAATAATTAAGAAAGTAACTGGCCATACTACTCTCGCTACTCATTATTATATGTAATAATATATTATACAACATGGATAGTTTGGGTGTCATATAGTATATATATTTGCTTAATTATATATATATATATATATAGTTAGTTTATAGTATATTATATTATACTACTAATATATATATCTAATATATATACTCAGGACTCGAAACTTTTTGTTTTTACTAAAGAAGAGAAAGGATAATTTTTTTTAAAGTATTTGACAAAGCTAATATGTCAAATTCATAATACTGACATATCTAATGATTCTACGAATTGGCAACAACATTATCATATAATAGACGCAATAGATTTGTTATATAAAAGCTCGATAATGGATTTCTTTTAATTATCAGCTCAGTTTATATCATTTCATCTTTCTAATGGTAGTTTTATGGTGTCACTGAATACATTTATACTTATAGTAATTAAGATTGCTTTGATTAACGTTTAAAAATATGGTTAAGAGTGAATTATTCCTTCAGTTCAAACATTTTTTTTTATACTTTTTATTTAGCATCTTTATATTATTTTTTACCTACTATATTGTTGAAACTTGTTTATAAGAGTTTGATCATCTAATGCAGATATTAAGCATACTTTTGCTTCACGCTTTATATAATAAAAAAATATTCTTAAAAATAATTATTTATAGGTTGTTGTGGATTAAAATTTTACTGATTTTGCAGGATATACTTTAAGTAATATTTGAACATTTTAAAGTGACGAGGTGTTTTCGCTTTGCGAGGTAAATTATACTATTATATATAATATATAGATAAAATATATAATATATATATTAGTTATACAATTCCTATATTATATTACATATAATTATTTTGTAATTAAACTATTTTTACTAAAAAACTATATATATCACGTAATTTATATTCTCAACTATTATCACTATATAATATTACTACATTAGTACTTTTAAATTAGTATATATATTTATATATATATAATATATACTATATAATATATATTTACTATATAGTATTATATATATATTATATATATTAATATATATATATATTATAGGTAATAACAACAAAGAAAACTGCTCAATAGAGAAATTTAGGGTCTCAAACCGGTGTCAAATTGAGCATCAACAATGTCGTCAAAATGAAAATTTTCAATGTCAAAAAGCGAGACAAAATACATTCTAAACTGAAGTCTTTTTCTAGTGAGATAGTTATATATGTCAATACTGATGAAAACAAAGTGTATTTTTTGTAATAGTTTTGATAGCTACTTTTAGACACCAAGGATATTTGAAGGAAACTTAACTGTTCAACTTTATAATTATACTTTTACTTCTTAAGAAAACTTAAATTATATATATATATACTGGTATATTATATATACTATAGGTAATTCAGTATAATAATAAGATGTCGTAAGCATATATATATAAATATATATATTAATATTATATATATATAATATAAAATATGATACTATACTAATTATATAGTATGTATATATATATATATATATACAATAATATTTATATTTATCTATATATTTATGTATAATATATATATAATGATGAAAGTATATAATAATTATTATTATTATATATTTAGGATATATATTTATATATATATATATATAGTATTGGGTATCATATATTATTTTGTTCTTATATGACATTATATGAATCTAGTATTATAGCTATATGTAATAGTACGTAGCTATAATCTTCATCTCTTTCTATTTCCAAGAATGGGAGTAAGGCGATGCGTTTCAGGCATTCAGAAGAAAAGCAGGTAAGAAGACAATGAATAGAGTCGAAAGAAAGCCAGCCTTACGTCCTCAGTACCATTAATTAATTAGTGGAAGCTCATAGCGACCTGCAGTCAGAAATATCACGCTCAACTATAAAGCTTTCATGGCCGCGATGGCAGCTCACTATGGTAGATGTCGATCTAATTGTAAGGAGTTTGAGCTTGGCCCGGTGGGAGGCACGCCAGTAACCCCTCGACAGACGCACGCGATTCACTCGCTGTTATAAGAGACTTGTACTTCCGCATACTGCCAAACGCATAGCACATTTTTGCTGAGAGACGTAGTACAGAAGATTTCGTTCTGACTCAATCGAGTTGTGCACGTGGATGTGACGCCGGAATCGGTATATGCACGCAAGACAACGCTGCACTAATAAACATGGACGGCTTAACGCTACAGAGTGTGACATTCATAGAAGAGAATGCTTTCATATGAACAAACATCTCAAAATACTTTATTTGAAGTGATGAGTCGTATGCATTTACAGCGAGAACGCTTACACTTCGAACACCACAGAAGTTTCTGCGATACTTATATAATTTTCACTTAGATTTTATGCATTTTTTTCTCACATACTCGTATCACAACTGAGATTATGCATATATCTGAACTTGAGACTTTAGATCTATACTTCTTATTCCAGAACGCAATGTCCTCACTATATAAGGACTCACGAAGAACAAGTAAAAGGTAGAACAAACTACCTCGATAGGGTAAAGCAGCCTAGCACTTGTACGTTCAAGACTTAGTTCCCTTTGCAATTCTCAACGAGTGTTATTGCCAACAGCACCTTCCTGCTTCTACAACTTTTGCCTACTACACTCTGCATATCATGCCGTTCTACCGCATGTCTCATCCAATAGTTCCTACACTAAATATTTAATCTCAGACACTTGTTGTATGCTGCTCACGCATCTAACATACTGTCAAGACGGTGATGAAGTACATGTACCATCATGCACCAATAAAGAGATATATACTTCTAAACCTTGTTTATACCGCGTTTACTTTAAGCACAGCTCTCTCTCGACACGACTGATTAACGGGAAACAGCACATATTGTCTAAATACAATAACATCCTCCAAAACTCATTAGATTCGCACCCAGAACCAAAGATATCACGTTAGTATAATGTTTAGGGGCTAACCTCCACTGCGAAAACCCTTCTCAACACCATATTCTAGCACCAGTATTCCTGCCATCGGCCACCTTCAAATTTTCTTTCAATAACACTATGCCATGATACAAATTGAATACAAGAGAACAATATACAATCACACTGTCTTACTCCCATGTTAAATCCTTAAACATATCAACCATTGGCCCGATGTTTGATTCTTCATCACGCTTCCTATGTATACATACTTTGATGTCATTACAGAAGCCTACACAACACATATATCACTTACAATTGTGCCATAAGGGCTTCCTAGTTATTCTATATACGCCTGTTGCAATCCTAAGAGCATTAAATACAATTTAATTCTTCTTCTCCCCCATTTTCTCATCAATTGTTTCAATGTAAGAGATTTGATCCAGCCATCCTCTACCACTCCTAAACGATCCTTGTTCTTCACACAGTCTTCAGTTCACCGACAATCTCTTTTGACAAATCAGATTACATTCTACAATACTCAATAACTTATTCCTTATAATTTCTACAGTTCACCCTTTTCTCCTTTACCCTTATATAAGGGTTCTTTACCGTCTCTCAATCTTGGAATATATCTCTTAAACGCTTTATTACCAACTGTCAAATTCCATCAATAACCATCTGCGTCCGTTCTTGATCATTTCACCAGTAATTTCATCTATACCTGCGTTTACATTTTCAGCGTTTTTTCACTCTACACATTTACCTCTCTTACTAATAACTATCCCAAATACCTATTCCTTCTTGGCATCAACCAGCACACATTATATATCCGGTTTCATTACTGTTATATTGTGTGCCTATTTTCGAGTGTTGTTTTCGCAGCACTCCTCTCACACCAAGATTTTATCAGTTTTACAAAGGCACATCCTTTTCATAATTCTAAGCAGATTCCTTATTTTCTCTCATATCTTTACCTTTCGCGAATGTTACTTTCCAAGAAGGAAGCTTCCCTATGCATTGTTAGTCTTCATTCATCTCGTCGTCAAACTGTTCATCTTTACATCTTGTTTTCTACCCTAACGTATACATAACCTTTTACTAGTGCTTTCTTTTTTCCTCCTTTATATCAATTCAAGCATATTTCTTTTGAGCCTCTTACAATCATTTGCTTATTAGCTACATTTCAACCACGACTTTGTTTTTACCTTAACTGCTTTCCTCAACGCTCTAATTCTTCCACATTCATGTTAAATTCCTTACTTTTACGCTATATTAAGCACATCCATACTCCATATTGCAGCTACATAAAATTGTACATCTTGCATTGGCCCATGATTTGTCAGGTATCAAACTTCTGTTCACATTCAACCGTTTTACTAGCGAGCTCTTACATATACTTATAGCCATGTATTGTCTTGTCTCACTTGAATTCATGCCTGTCTTAATTGTTACTAATTCACATTTGTATCACCCGTTCCTTACTCAGATTCATAGGCCGCACTATACTTATTTTACGATAGGGGAAAACATATGATCCGATAATCCATTCCTAACCCCCTCATTTAACTACCAACACATACTTCAACATTCCATATATTCACACACTAATCATCAATATTTTCACTTCGATATAGCATTCTCTACTACTACACCAACTCTAGTATAAGCTTATGCGATACTCATTGTGTTTTTAAAAAGTAAATTACTTAAACACTACTCATCTCTCACAGAAATATCATAATATATATATACATCTATCAATATTCATCGTATATAGTCAATTCTAATATATTTATAAAAATATCTAGAATATATATATATATATATATATATATATATAATATATATATATATATAATATATATATATAATATTATATTAGTGTATCATATATGGTATATATATATATATATTATAATACAAATGTGGCTGTTGGTAGAAATGGGCATGTACCTGTTAATTTGTTTGAAATATTTAGGTTAATGAGCATATTTTTACGCATTGCTTTGTTAAAGGCTACATTAACATGTATTATAATACTTTAAATAGAGCTTATCTCTTATATATCTAATGGTTATCAAAATTATAGGCAATAACCACATGATATAGATTTGTAGAACAGAACTAGTGTTTGAGGAGATTTCAATATATTTCGATTGAAATTGCTCAATTGTGACAAGAAGCTCAATTGTAATAGTCAAATATAAGACACGTGCTTTAAAAAGTTGCAATCACGAAATATGTGGGCGAGTTTAAGTTTCAGTGCTATAAAATAGGGGAATTTTAATTCCCTCAATTTTAGACGAACTATGCGCCCAATATGGTTGATGAGTACGGGCATTGAAGAAACTGTGTCAGAGCTTGTCAGAAGGAGGGGCTAGCGCGTTTATTTCTAAACCAGGGCTATCTTGGCACAAATAACGAACTGCCAGATAATAATAGCAAAACATAAATAACTGGAAACCATTGCCTATAACAGAACCATTCACGCGGGGTCGACGCGGCCAAAGAAGTTCTACAACGCAGGGAGGTCGTGTTTTTTTGCAAACATAAGTCTTCTAATAGGTACCACGGAACTGTTGATATTGACTTTGACATTAATGGAAAATATAGTGCGTTAATGGTAGATTTCTACAAGCACCGTAAGTAAAAGACCTTGGAGAGGCTATGAAGAGGCTGCAACAAAGAGAACTGCTCTAACAGATCGACGTGTAAGGCACAGCTTGCTGGGCAAAAATACATTTAACTCTTGATTGAAGATACTGGGGAGAGGGTCTTATTTAGTGACGAGTCGTTTATTGAATAAAATTAATATTCTGGTAATCTAATTATGTGGGCGGTGCTAAGGAGAAGAATTTTATACACAATGCATATTTAACCAACAATTAAATATATACGACTCAGTTATGGTGTGGGGTTTTAGGATCGGCTCAATGGTTTGCATGGTTGATTTGTGAACAAAACAAAGAATAGTAAACATATCTTGTAAGATCTTGCCTAACAAATGATTCCAGTGCCAAAGTAATGTGTTTGGAATTGCTATTTTATATTACAAGATGAATGCACTTGGATCATGATTCAAAAGTGGTTGAAGTCAATGTTGCAATACTCTACACAACATTTTCCAATATGGAGTTGGCAGCATAAGATGTACGGATCGTCATCGCATAGAGAATGCTCTGGAATAGGAAATTGGATCTTCTCTCTAAAAACAAGAGCCAGCTACAAAGGTACTAATTGGTGGACGTTATTAAGTATAGGTTCGCTGTTTATAATGTGAAAACGATTTGAAAACTGTTGTAAAGAGATAGGGTTTGGCCATCATATTAATTGAGTTATTATTTATTTTTTTATAACTTTATTTACTGTTTAGCCTATTAAGATAATTTCATGTATAAACTTGTGTTCATAGCGCATTAAAACGTAATTTCGATGAAGATGATTTATGAAATTCATGTGGAAAAGAATAATTATACTACTATATTCGATATCATATGGATCTTGGTTTGTCAAGTGTTTATGATGTGGCATATTGCCATAATTTTATAATCATTGGATAGCTAAAGAGATGCTCTTTTTAATGAATATATAATACATTAGTAGCCTTTTAACAAAAAATGAGCAAAATAGTTCAAAAACTAAAATTTTCAAAAATTTAACAGGTGTCCCATATCCATGTAAAGAATATTAATATATATATATATATATATAGTTATATATATTAATTTATATATATATTATATAATAAATATATATTATATATATTATATACTATAATTATATATATTATTATTATATATTATTATATATATATTAATTATATATAATAATATATATATTATATATACACATATTAATATATATTATATATATATTATATAGTAATATGAATTATTAATTAATATAATATATATATATATAGTTATATTATAGTATATATATATATATATAATATATATATTAATATTATATATTAATTATATATTAATTATATGTAATGTATATCATTATATATATATATATATATATATATATATATATATATCTATATATTATATAGTATATATATATGATATACTATAGTATATATATATTTATATATATATATGATATGTATATATATAATATAGTATTATTAAATATAGTATAACTGAATATGCGCCCTTGGTATTATATACACATTGCTAGCTAACGTACATTTGTTAGCTTAAAGCTTAGAATTCGTCAAAGTAACCTTTTATGTATAAAGCGAAGTTTATAAATATATTGGCTAGATATACTATAAGAGATAATTTTTAACTACTTTTTCTCATAATACTGTAAGGAAGTTTGGATAAATAGTAAAAGAAATAATAATAGAAATATAATTATATAAATAAAATAAATTATTGTAATATTTTTAAACTCACAGGAAGCATTTTGCACATAACTTTACATAGATTAGGCTGTTTTGATGTAAAGGTATTTCATATGCAGTGTAATGAAATTATAATTCGTACTGCTAAGTTACTTTGATGAAAATTAATCATTCGACCGCGTGTCAATATTTTCTACGCGCGATTAGAATATAGTTCCTTCACGCCATTTCGTTATTTATTAATATTAAATTCAGAGTTTCGCTAAGTTTAAAATTTATTTAAAAATTTAATTAGCAATTACACAAGGTTTTTAGGAATTTATATCAAGGTCAAACTAAATTAGATTTGATTGAAATAATGAATGTCTGATTAGGCAAATGAGTGATAGAAATAGGGATTTTTTTGATATAAAAAAAAAATTATGTATATATTATATATATTTATATATATATATTAGATATTATTATATATATATATTACAGTTATATAATTATATATATTCTATAACATACTATATACTATAATATAACTATAACCTAAAAGTATATATATTATATATAATATATATATATATATATAATCTATATATAAATATTATGTACAATAGCTTATTTTATAATATCGTATATATATAACATTATATATATTTGGACAGTTTCTATACTTGCTCATTTTGACAAGTTAAAGTTTTTCGCTGCCAAAATGGTTCTCATATCTCTTCAGTGCAGCTTGGAACCTATAGAATGTGTTCACCTCTACAGTAAGTTCGTTGACCTGTTTTTCTTTGTGTGTATATATATATATAGGATATATATATGTATATTTTATTATATATATATATATATATATATTATATATAGTATATATAATATAATATATATAATATCATATATATATTATAATACTATAATGATATATATATTTATATAGTATTATATTTAATATATATATATATATATATATATATTATAATAATATCTATATATATAATACGTAATATATATATAAGGTTCTATATAATATTAATATATATATATATAATATTAGTATATATATAATATATATATATAATATAGATATATATTATATATAATATTATATAGTAAAGACTAATACTCTTAATGTTTTTGGCCTAGGTTTACACATCGTCCTTGATGACAGCAAATATAAGTATGTTTTGGTAGCGAAGCGTCTTTTATTTATTCTTTATTAATTATAATAACTAAATTGTACTTGAACACAAATCAAGTTATTTCACAATTGTTCAAAAATAATGTTTACTCTTTAAATAAAACTTTTATTTACATTGGATCCAATTATAAGTATGAATTTTTGGGTTCTTAACCCCTCACTGACTCACCGGCAAGAGGCAAGCCGGTTGGGGGACAGAGTCATTTTAGGTACCTTGATAATATACGAATAGAATGAACTCAGTTATTTGAATACAGAGCTTTCTTTGTACAGAGATTTCTTATAGCAGTGGACAAAAAATTTGATGCCGCTAAGATTAGCGGTGACTGGTTTGGCACTTACTATATCCTTTAGGATAATTGTTTTCTATGTATCCGATACGGTACATAATGGTTATCTTTGCAAGTGCTGCTGTAACACCTCCTTCTGACAATTTTTTTTTTTGAAAGTTTAGGATTAGAGGAGACAAATGGTTTAAGGTTAGAAGTAAGACATAATTTTGCACCTAAATAAATAGCGCTCCTACTGGAGGCAACCCTTTTTAATCATTTTTATGTAACACTTTACCTTAGGCGTTTTTGCCATCTGAAAGAAAAAGGATTAGTTTTTTTATTTTTTTATTTTATTTTTTTTAGATGTTATTTTTTTTTTAGAATTTATCTAAGTTATAATATATGCGAACGTTCCTTAATTTTTAAATTGAGGCTTCCATTTTTTTCGATAAGTCGTTCTGTTTTATATCTTTTATAATTTAAAAAGGCCGAATAACGAGGCGCTAATTTTGCGAAATTAAAACTGTGTATGCCGTACTACGAAGACTTTTGCTTCATGTAACCATTTATAACACAAAGACGTGTCGATTTTATATTGGTATGTGGCGCCCCGTCGGCTGAGCTAAAAGGCGGCTAGCTTTTAACATATGCATTAATTTTTCTAATATGGTGCGTCTCCGAAGAAATGATCAACTAATCCGCTCGTATTGATATATTCTTGGCCAACATATGTGGCGGGAGCTGATACCATGCTTTGCTATCGGCGGAGTCTCAGAGTGAAAACAACATAATGTTGAGGCTCGGGCAGTGTGAGGGGCTTATAAAATCCTAGTTTTTGCAAACATACTGCTCAAGACAAGGCAGCAAATTCCTATGTTGAAAGCCTTAAGGAGTGCCATTTAGCCCTCGGATTGGCGCTAGGGCAAAAGTAGTCGAGATGAACCATCTGCCCACAGCCCTGCAGAGCTTCTCGAACAGGTGACTTGTAAATTCGCACGCAATCGAGAAATAATTAACTGAAATGGTGGGATTTGAAAGTAATCAGACTCTGATGATGTACATGCATTCAATATTTCGCTCGCAAATTTATTTTCTTTGAAGCGCAACGAAAGTGTACTTACTGTAGCGGTCAATTAAGCTAAAGTAGTATTTGTATTTTTCCTCGCATTAGGTATTAAGAATATCCGACATGTGGACTGCTTCAAACTTTTTCGTTACTTCTTTAAAAACACCGTAATCAGAACTTATACCTGGTACCGTTTTATTTTCTGACATGCTGAGCACGTAATGTCGAAAACTGTTTTTATTTTTTTATGCTGTGTTAAACAAATTCTTTTTAATGCATAAGGTGGGTTATTCGGCTCCTAAATGTCCTTTATTAATGTATTTTCGCTTGATTACTTTCTGAACACTATTTTCAGGCACAAAAACTCGCGATAGTTTAAGAGACTGCGACTAATTATTTTATTTTTTTTTATAAGAAAGAATATGGGAAAATTTTTAACTTTCAAACTTGTTTTCTCTTTCTTAGTCATCAGATCGCTAAGGTACTTACTTATCAGACTGTTGGTGTCTAATTTCTTCAAGTCCAAATCTCGTTTATAATGCGAGACTAATATTTTTGCATTTTTATCAAATGTTGTTATTGAATTTATTTTGACAGTTTCCAATATGGCCGCTTCAGCGCGACTGCTGTTTTCATTTCAAACAGATAGGTCTATCGGTGCACTTTCATTCATTACCAAGTTAATAGCGCCTACGTCAGAAGCTGTAGTAGACCCAGCTGACCGCTCATTGGCTGTAGTGACTAGGTGGGCGGAGTTACAGCCTACCCTATTTGGAACTGGATGTTGCCCTACATCATCCTCATCTTGGGCAATATTATTTGCAAGTAAGTATTTTAATAACGCATTTCGATTTTCGGTAATTAACTCCATTGTGATATTGAAAGTACTCAAGTGTTAGGTTTCTCAATACCGACCTATGAAATCAAATTTTGTCACATAGCATGATTTATTTTAAATACCGCGGAAGGCGTGACATGCATATAGCAGTTTCTTTTCGCGCAAATTGACCCATATTTTTATTAATTTTGTTAATTCCTATATAGCTTATGTGTACCGGAATATGTTTTTCTGTTGCAGTTAAAAGACATACCATATAGAAACAAAAGGGAGTTCTTTTGCTATCGTCCCCGACATGATTACTGTATTAAAGCTTTAATTATTTGCATAGATATAAAACTTGAGCGAACGCGGGTAATGGTGGGGAGAACCTAGAAGTGTGAGCGTTCGTAACCTATGCTTGTTTTTATATCGTAAAAACAACGTTCTCAGCTGCGGTGGTGACACCTCCTGCGGTTTATTTATTCGAGATATTCTTTCCTTTAAATAACTATGCAAGGAACGTTAGATTTGCTAATCATGGTATATTGTGTGGAGTATAGAGAGTAATAAGAAATTTACGAAACGACGTCACTTAGTTTTATGTGTGAAGGGACGAGGATATATTAATTTATTTTCGCTAACTTTTTCCGATAATGGTGAAATAACATTTTCTGTCAAATCAAAACCTAAGTAACTTTATCTTTTTCATCAGATTCGCATTTTTTTTTTATTTATAAAAACAGTTTGTGAAATATTTTTTAAAATAATTGTTTTTTAAGTTTAAAACGTGGTGCTGAATTCTTTAGTCTATTAAAATGTCATTAGATAGCCAAGTGTACCCCGGGAATGCTTGAAGCTCAATACCCCGCCTCGGCCTCGATAAATATCTAGAACACGAACTCGAGAATTTTAATTCGGGCAATCGGTAATTGAGATGAAGGAAAAATTGGCGATCATTAGTGGTAAATACTAATTTGGTTGATTGGTTTCTGCAAGTGCAAATAATGATTATACGACGTAGTGGGGATCACATTCCAAGTTACTTATTATTGTTTTTGTTCTGCCATGACGATAGAACATAAATTCTGGTCATTTTATTCAAAGGATAGAAATGGAAAATCATTTTATACTCGCAAATGGATTAAGTTTTTATGATCACAGACGATTCGTACCGACCCCCTCTTTTCCTAAACGAATCGTTTTGATGGGGGAAACTTCCAGATTGAGATTGAGAGGCTTTCTTTAAAGTTTCCGGGATTTTACTGAAGAGTTAATATTTCTCTTATGGCTTATGTTCTATTAAATAGTTTATAGAGGGGGAATTCCCGTGCGGTTTAAATGTATTATGAGAGGGATCCTGTTATAATATTGACTCTATAGGAGTGAAAAAAGAGAGCTATATCTCCTTCAAATTTAGGTAGTTGGAACGTTTATTCTCCTCTCCGCCCGTAAAAGCATAAAGTTTATCCAGACCCATATTTATTTTTTTTTTTTCTTAGAATCGAGCTGCACGTTTTTCTTCCCTCCCCCAAATTCTTTGAACAAGTCGGACCAAACTTTAAGTTGCTTTTCTCGAATTTTAAATTTTCCGCAATAAGAATTTTATAAATAATGTTTTTAAATCTCAAAATACAGAGATTATAAATATATTATTGAGTAGTACGTCGCTAAAAGTTCAGGTAAACAATACAGAGAAAGATTAAGAGAGGTGTGAATAGAAAAGCCTAATACTCTAAAAATGTGTTAGTCGCGGGTAAATTTGATAACATTCTTAGTTGCTCTGAGAGTGTGCTGGTCGAACATATCTACAGTAAATTAATATTGAAAGCAAATTTTTTTCAGAAACCGCATTCTACTTTAAGTATCGAATTTGTCAATTAAAAACTACGCATCATCGGTTCTTTAAACAAATCCAATTGGTACATAACAATTTCGAGGAGTATATGTATGTAAAAGTATCATTAGGCAGCTGTGTAATTTGACTAATAATCGTGTATGTTATCGCTCCCCTCTATAAGGATTAGATTCTATACACTATCATGAGTTGATAATGAGAATCTTTGATATTTTATCCACATATTTAGGAGTTTATTAATTCTTACTATTTTGATATCCATTAATATTATTTGTAACAGGACTTTCTCATATCGGAGCTCCGTAATTAACATATTTTGTGAGCCGCTAGAGGCAGATTGAGGTATCAGTATGGGGTTTCATCGATACTCTTGATCGAATAACCTGAACACTGGCAGAGCTTACGCAGAAGGAGGATTTAACCTTTTGTCATGTGCAATTTGGAGCGTTTGCTCCTACTCGCTTAAATATTAAACAAAGTAATTATTACTATTATTATTATATATATTAGCAATATTTATAATTCCAGATATAAATATATTATTATTATTATTATTATTATTATTATTATTATTATTATTATTATTATTATTTATTATTATTATTATTATTATTATATTATTATATTTATTATTATTATTTATTATTATTATTATTATTATTTATTAATTAACTGCTAGTTTGAACATGGGAGAATTTATTTAATCTGGCAAATTCTCATAAATTAAGCATCGATATTTTCATTTCAAGATATTTACCTCCCCTTTAACTTATATGAGAGTGGGTTCTGATGCTTTCCAGCTTTATTCTGGGGGTTTGGGACTCAAAGGGCTGCGTTTTTGCTTTCTATTTGGGGGAATACAATATACAATTGGACAAAATTCCCGAATGGATGTGTAACTTCAATTAGGAATTCTGGCATGGGAGGCTTCATAATTCACCCAACAGCTCGGGTGGCTTAAGTGTTGCCCTTCGACGTTCTCTGTCGGAGGCGATTTCTTCTTAATTTGAGATGGGTGGTTTGTTTTCTTTCTGGGTAGGTTTTGGCAGCCCTATTCACTCAGTGTCCCTGCACCTTGGTGAGAGGATTGGAGAGTCCTTTCATCTCTCGAAAAAACTCTTTGTTTACTTTAGCCTCTTCTAAGACTGGGTGGTCATTGTTATTATTTATATTTCAACTCTCTCCATATGAGCCTCTCTCTTGGGTTGGTAAATGTTCTCCTTGAAGATGATTTACTGCCACACAATATTCTCTTCCCCTTCTTTCATGGTGGGTTTAGTAGTCATTCCTATAAAAGTTCTTATATAAATTATCTGCTACTTTCGTAATTTTTTCAAGACTGCTATCATCTGCCGTCATTAAACTTTTTTGGATGCAACCTGGCAGTTCATTAATAGATAATTTGTGAACAAAAGGAGCACTATTTTCCGCTAGAAGATCAAATCCTATTCTCTCCATAACATTTCGAACTCTCTCTCTAAGTAAACTGAAGAGAGTTCTTTTTTTCTTCCTTTTTTGAAAATCTCTCTGACTTGATTTCGAAGATTGGGAGAATAAGCTTCTTCTATGGCAGCCATTAACTTTTGATAGTAATCCATACCCAATGGGAATCTGATGGTCGCTACAATATCATGAGGGAGGAAGGAGGCTAATATTCTTACGCGCTCTTTGGATATACCATTAAGTTGAACAGTTATCGTCGTGGTGTACAGGTATTCATACTGTCGCAACTTTTCTACTTTATTGAAATGGCCCAATCGGCAGACTGGGTGCTTTGGAGTCTCACAGGGAGGGGGAAGAGGACTTTGGGGGGGTAAAGGATTTGCTGTAGTGGAGGTGTGCGGGGTCTGGAATTCTTAGCCAATCAAATTCGGAGAAATTTTTCTCTCTTCTAATAGGAGATTTGGGGAGGGTGAAGAGGGGAGAATAGGTCGAAGTTTTCGCTGATGTTTGAGTAGTTACATCGTTTTCCATATCAGCCTGCGGGAGGGTGGGGTGTGAAATCGGGGGGATTTTTTTATTGGCTGGATGTTAAAGTTTCATTCTGG
>JABUQX010020563.1:0-52500 GCA_015478945.1 Trachelipus rathkii | reverse complement strand
TCAGGGGTCACTCCTCGTCAGTTTCTGGAGGATGCCTCTTCTTGTGCCCTTGTTCTTGGATTTTCTTTAAATTCGTGTTTTGCATTTTTAGTCCACTTTAAGCCCGGCGTCTGTGCTCATTCTGCGTATTATTGTTAGTTGTTTTTTTGTTTTGCCCCCTCCTTTGAAAAGGGCATTGCCCCCGTGAGCGGGTGGTATGATATATGTAAAAAAAAAATAAAATGATAGTATCTTAGGGAATTTTATATAATTGGATGAAAATTAATCATTTTGGTAATATATTAGGTAAAATCGTTTAAAATATTATTTAAATCTTTCTTTTCTATATTCATAAGCATAATAATTTTTATGGGAAACATTTAAAATTATTTCTGCCTATTAGATTTCGACATTAGTAATTCCTCAGACTTAAATAAGTAATATATAATTTAATTTCCTTCGGAAGTCAATTTTGAGGAACTTTTATGATTATATAATCATCATGGCACCTTTTAAATAATAATAAAAATAATATATATTATCCATAAAAAGGGAAATGAGATATGAAGATGATTGAGTATTATATAATACGTAGTATAATATTATTATGTCGCTAGTTATTATTATGTTACTGTTATATAGATATGATAAATTATAGCTTATATGTATTTAACTATATATTACATATAATAGTAGTATATATTAATAATTGTAGTTATATTTATATATATTATTGTATAGGCCGTGATGGGTCACTCCACTCCAGCGCAACCCCAATTACGGAAAGACTCGAGACTCGAGTCTCAAATACAAATAGAGTCGCTGATATACTGGGGACTTTTGCCATATATATGTAGTATATATATATATTATATTATATTATATATATATATATATTATTAATATAATATATAGCTATTATATATATATTATAATATAATAAATTAAGTTCATATTACCATGTTATTATTATATCATTTTCTTTTATTTCATAGCTTATTAGTTAAATTTTTTTTGAATTATTATTATTATTTATTATTATTATTAATTATTATTATATTATTATTAGTTATTATTATTATTATTATTATTATTATTATTATTTTTTATATTTATTGTATATATATTTTTTTATTTTTTATTCTATATTTTTATTATTATTATTATTATAATTATTATATTTTATTATTATTATTATTATTATTATTATTATTATTATTGTTATTATTAATTATTATTTTATATTATTAATTTTATATTATTATTATTTTATTGATTAATATTATTATATTATTATTATTATTATTATTATTATTATTATTATTTTATTTTATTATTATTAATTTATTATTATATTATTATTATTATTTTTATTATTTGGGCTCAGTGACTAAAACGTCTTAGTAGGCTCATTTTAATCTAATTATGCATTTATTATTATTAATTTTATTATTAATTATTATTTTATATTATTTTTATTATTATTATTATTTTTTTATTATTATTATTATTATTATTATTATTATTATTATTATTTTATTATATTTATTATTATTATTATTTGATTATCTATTATTATTATTTATTATTATTATTATTGATTTTATTATTTATTATTAATTATTATTATTATTTATTATTTTATTATTATTATTATTATTTTATGATTATTATTATTATTATTTTTTATTTATTATTATTATTATTATTTTTATTTATTATTTAATATTTATTATTATTATTCTTATTATTTTATTATTATTATTATATTATTATTATTATCTATATTGTTATTATTATTTTATTCTTATAAATTGTTATTGTTTATTATTATTTATTATATTATTATTTTTGTTATTCTGACTATATTATTATCATTTTATTATTTATTATTATAAAAAAAAATTATTATTATTATTTATTATTGATTTATTATTATTATTATTATTATTAGTTATTATTATTATGGTTATCTTAATAATTTCTAATAATTTAATTATTTTTGTTTTTTATGTTCATATAAATTTATTATAATTGTTATAGGTACGTTTAATAAGCTCAATCTTGTAAATATAATTAATTTGGCTGTATTATTTTGTAGTTTAAGAACAATTGAGTTGAAATAATAAAATTGTTCAACGTTTATATAACATTAAAATTTTGCGATGCTTCCTAGATTTAATTCGCTAAATGTAAATATTAATTTGTGTATTATGGAATTAATTTTTCCTTTTATATATATTATATATATATATATATATATAGGTATATATAACCTAGATTTGATGGTATAGTATATATATATTTAGTATATATATATATATAGGATATATATATGTATATATATATATATATATATATATTTATATTATATATAGTATATATATTATATATTATATATATATTAATATAGTTATATATATTAATATATATTTATATATATATATATATAAATGATATATATATATTATATATAATATATTTTATATATATTATATTATATTATAGATAGAGAGAGAAGAGAGAAGAGAGAGAGAGAGAGCTAACATCTTAGGCACTCTCCCTGTACAAAAATTGATACTTTAATTGAAGTCATGTAAATTAAAGTTGATATTTAAGAGTAAACATTTATTTTTGAACATTGTTTAGTTTACTTAAATTTGTTCCATTTGAATTTCAGAAGCAATAAATCTTCAATTGAAATAAATAAATCGTTTTCTATATTAATAATTACTTGATGTTCAAGCCAATATCATATTTGGGATTAACATTATAGAGATAGTCTTTGATAAGTTTTGGTGATCCTGAGACGTGGGGCTCATACAATTTAAAAAAAAAGTGGTGATAGTGAAAGTAAAAATGCCAAAAAACAATTATAGTGCTAAGTGAAGTGACTCATACAAAAAACAATTAAATAAGTCTTAGTGCGTTTTGGTACAAGAGCTCTTATAACTTTATAGGAACAATAATAATAATGAGTGTGTTTTTTTTAAAAGTTTGGTAAAAGAAATAGAACGCATTTTCAATAATTGACGGAAAATAATAAATAATAATATGAAAAATAAAAGAACGTGCGAGAGCAGAAGAGACTTTAACATGCCCAGCCATAAAAAAAAGATCCCCCGATTGTAAGCGTGAGGGGTAGGGAAGACGAGTACTACTCAAAAGATCAGCGAAAAACTTGACGTTTCTCTCTTCCAAATCTCTATTAGGAGAGAAGAAATTTCGAATATTCGTGGGGAGGGAAGTCAGGCCCGCACACCATCCGAGGCAGATCTGTTACCCAAAGTCCTTCTGCGCTATGTGGAGAGCATCAAAAGACAGTCTGCTATTGGTGCATTTCAAAGTTAGACAGTGGCGACTCTGAATAAATGAGTGGTTAACGCCAGACGATAATGTTTTTTCAACTTATGGGGTGATGAATTGCAGGAGCACGTGAGATATTAGCCTCCGTCCTCATGATATTCGTAGCGACCAATCAAGATTTTCGCATTGGTGGAGATTGCTTTCTGGCTGCAGTGAGATTTTCAGAAAATCTGGATTCACATATAGCTGCAGCGAGATATTCAGAAAAGGAAGTTAAAAAAGAAGAACTACCTTTACATAGCGAGAATTCGTGATGTTATTGGAAGAAAAGGTGCGATCTGCTTTGCTGGCAGAAAGTGCTACTTTTGTCATGGTTTGTTTATTTAATGAGCTCTCTCGCTCTAAGAAGTTTAATGAGCCTGGCGAGAGCGATAGCTGTCTGTGAAAAAATTACCAAGTTGGCCGATATGAATTGATATAAAAACTTTTATCGGACTGACTCGAACCCAATGAAGAAGAGGGAGAGATATTGGGGGCAGTAAATTTTCTGCAAGAGAACATTTCCTGATCAAGAGAGAGATAATGAGGAGAGTCGATATAGCAAGACAACAACAATGCAATTCCGGTTCAGAAGAGGTAAATAAAACAGATATGGATTTTAGTCGAGAGATGAAAGGATTCTCAGTCTCTCACCAGGATCGCCGAACTGAGTGAAGTGGCTGCAGCCTCTCCAGAAAGAAGAACAATGCAGACTTATATTAATAGAGAAATGCTCGAGAGGAACGTCGAACAGGGCGAACACTTGTATAGACGCAGGAGCTGTGGAGTGAATTATGTAAGCCATGCCGATTCCTACATTATGAAGATTAAATGGCATTCGGATTTTGTCAATGTATTATTTGGTATTTCGCATCATAGAGAAAAACGGGAATGCCTTGATATGTCATAAACCCACAGAATAGGCTGGGAATGCATCAGAGCTTATCCATCCATAGTCGTTAAAGGGAGGGTAAATATTTAAAGTGAAATTATCGTATGTTATTTGAGAGAATTTGCAGTATATAAATAATTCTCTCATGTCAACTAGTAGGTTTAGTTATTAGTGATAATGCATAATAATTGAATAGTAATAATAATAATAATATAATAAATAATAAGTAATATAATAATAATAATAATGAAAATAGTAAATCATAATAATTATATATATATAATAATAATATATAATGAATGGTTATGATTGGAATTATAAGAGTAGAATAATAGATAATAATCAGTAATAATTTAAGGCTTTGGTGTAATTTTAAGGAGTAGTGAGCAAAAGCGCTCATAGTTGCATGTTACAAGATAAGGTTAGTCATCTTCTTTCCTGCGGAAGTCTGGTGTTCAGGTTATTGATAAGAGATCTGACTGAGACGACATGGGTCAATCTGGCGTTAGGGTAGCAAATATGTTGAGATGACGAGGTCTCCGATATGAGGAAGAAGTCCTGTTAGAATAATATTAATGGAATCATAATAATGTAGAAATTATAACTTTAGTAATATTAGTGGATAAAAGTATTCAAGGAGGGTCTTCATTATGCAGCTCAGATAAGCGTGATAGAATTTAATCTATAGTGGGGAGCGATGAACATACCGATTATTAGTGAAATTAAAGGCTGCTTAATGATACTGGTAGATAAACATATACTCTGGGTCGGAAATTGTTAAATTGGATTTGGGTTTAAAAGAATGTAAGATATGGATAATTGTGTGTATGACACCAAATTGAAGATAATTTGTATTCTTAGGGATTGCCCGTTTCTGAGAGAAATTTGCTTTCATATTAATTTTGAGGTTTAGAGTAATGTTGATAGCAGACATCGAGAGAAGCATGTGATAAGATTTACGGATTCAAACAAATTTTAGAGGATTAGGCTTCATTCAAACACTCTCTCTTTGACGTTTCTTTGTATGTTTAGTGAGACCTTTTAGCGATATACTGATAATTTATAACTTGTATTTGAGAATTAAACGATTTAGATATTATAAAGGTTCTGATATTTCGGATAAAATTTTCACTGATACGCGAAACCACTTAATGTTTTGGTCAGATTGTTCAGATAGACATTTGTGAGGGAGGGGAGAAAATAGTAGTCGATTCTTAAGATAGAATGGGGGGAAAATTTTGTTTTCCGGGGGGGGGAGAAGAAGGAATAACGTTTCAATACGTATTTTTTGGAGAGAGTAGCGTGCTCTTTTTCATTATAGAGGCAATATAATTAAGTGCTCCCTATAGTAACGTTAATAACGCGATGATATTCTCATAAACTATTTAATAGAACTAGAGAGAGTTTTGAAATTATAGTATAAGGAAATTGGTTTAGAAATGCGCCAGTCATCGAAGAAGTGATGGTGTTTCCCATCAACGTGTTGACAAAGAGGGGGGGTGGTACGAATCGTCTGTGAATCGATAGAACACTTATCGATTTGCGAGAAATGATGTATTTGCTAGTTCCTTAATATTACTAGTATGTTGTATTTATTCGCTTGCGATGGGACAGAGCAAATATTAAGTAAACTTGATGTTTACGAACGCGTATTATTTTTTGCGTTTGCAGAAGCAAGTCACAATATTTTTAGTATTAGTACAATGATCGGTAATTTTTCTTTTATGCAATTACCGAGGGGATTTAAAAATTCGAGTTCGTGTTTCTTAAGTTTTTATCGATATATGCTCAAGCATTCCGGGGTACCTTTTATAATAGCAGTCCTATCTATTGTTTTAAATTCAATTCCACAACACGTTTTGGTACTTTAAACAATTTTGAGAGATTAAATTATTTAAACTTGTTTAAATAAAAAAATGCGAATCTGGGGTAAAAAGATTAAGTTACTTAGGTTTTGATTTGACGAAAATGTTATTTTCTCACCATTTATCGGAAAAGTTAGCGAAATAATTATATTCCTCGCTTCAACATAAATACAAGCTGCAGTTCGTTTGTCGTAGAATTTCATTTTACCGCCAAAATATACCATGCTTTACAAATCTAACGTTGCCTTTGCATAGTTATTTAAAGGGAAAGAATATCTCTAATAAATAATCGCGAGGTCGCCAGCAGCTGAGAAGTTGTTTTTAGATATAAAACAAGCCATTAGTTACGCCTCACGACTTAGGTTCCCAGCCATTGACGCGTCGCTCAAAGTTTATATCTATGCAAATAATAAAGCTTTTAATACAGTAATCATGTCGGACGATGAGAAAGGAACTCCTTTTGTTTTCTATAGTGTGTCTTTTAATGCAACAGAAAAACGATATTTGCCGGTAAATAAGCTTTTATTAGGATTAACAAAATTAATTAAGAAATATGGGTCAATTTTGGCGGAAAAGAATGTGCGTATATGCACGTGTTCATGCGCGTTGGTATTTAAAATAAATCATGCTAATGGTGTACAAAATTTTGATGCTAGGGTATTGAGGGAACTAACCATCTTGAGTACTTTCAATATCACAATGGAGTTAATTACCGAAAATCGAAATGCGTTATTAAAATACTTACTTGCAAATAATATTGCCCAAGATGAGGATGATGTAGGGCAACATCCAGTTCCAAATAGGGTAGGCTGTAACTCCGCCCACCTAGTCACTACAGCCAATGAGCGGTCAGCTGGGTCTACTACAGCTTCTGACGTAGGCGCTATTAACTTGGTAATGAATGAAAGTGCACCGATAGACCTATCTGTTTGAAATGAAAACAGCAGTCGCGCTGAAGCGGCCATATTGGAAACTGTCAAAATAAATTCAATAACAACATTTGATAAAAATGCAAAAATATTAGTCTCGCATTATAAACGAGATTTGGACTTGAAGAAATTAGACAACATCAACAGTCTGTTAAGTACCTTAGCGATCTGATGACTAAGAAAGAGAAAACAAGTTTGAAGTTAATAAAACAGAACTTCTTTTATAAAAAAAGAGATAAAATTAATAGTCGATGTCTCTTTAAACTATTCGCGAGTTTTTGTGCCTGAAAATAGTGTTCAGAAAGTAATCAGCGAATACCATAATAAAGGACATTTAGGGGTGATAGACACTCTTTGCATAAAAATAGTTTGTGTTTCACACATGCTAAAATAAAACAGTTTTATCCGCCGTGCTCAGCATGTCAGAAAAATAAAACGGTATCAGGTATAAGTTCTGATTACGATGTTTTTTAAAAGTAACAAAAAGTTTTCGAAGCAGTCATGTGGATATTCATTAGTTCCCTAATGCAGAATACATACCTACTTACGTTAATTGACGCTACAGTAAGTCTTGTTCGTTGTGCCTCTCAAAGAAATAAATTTGGGAGAAATATTGAATGCATACATTCACGAGCTATTTACGTTCTGTTATTTCTCAGTTAATTATTTCTGATTTTGGTTGCGAATTTTTACAGTCACCTGTTCGAGGTAAGTCTCAGGCTGTGGAATGGTTTCATCGCTATTGTAGCGCGAATCGAGGCTATGGCTCCTGAGGTTCAACATAGAATTTGCTGGCTTGTTGAGATGTTGTTTGGAAAAACTTGATTTAGCCCTCAGCACTGGGCGAGCCTCTACATTGGTGTGTTGTTCACTCTGAGATCGCGCGTAGCAAAGATGGTATCAGTCCGCACAAATTGATGTGTTGGCAGAATATTAATACGGCGGATTAGTTATGATCAAATGCTTCGGAGACGGCAGCTATAGATATAATTAGCATAATGTTAAAAGCTAGCGCCTTGGCGAGGCCGCTGCGCACATACAATTTATAAAAATCCGGACACGTTTTTGTGTCTAAAGGGTTTACATGAGCAAAGTTTGTCGTAAGTAGCGGCAGACCAGTTTTAATTTGCGGCAATTAGCGCCTCGTTATGTCGGCTTTTAAAGTTATAAAGTTATAAACAGAACGTACTTATCGAAAAATGGGAAGCTCATTTAGGAAATTTAAGGAACGTTCGCATATATTATAACTTAGTAGATTTAAAAAGAGAAAATAAATCTAAAAAAATAAATAAAAATAATATTATCTTTTCTTTCGATGAAAATGCCTAAGGTAAAGGTGTTACATAGAAATGATTAAAAAGGGTTGCCTCTAGAGCGCTATTATTTTAAGTGAAAATTATTGTTTTACTCCTCTACCTATTGCCTCATGTCTCTCTATGCTAAACTTTCAAAAAAATTGTCGAAGGAGGTGTATACAGGCACTTGGCAAGATAACTTATGTACGGTATTCGGTACTAGATTTTAAAATTTAAAGGATATATGTTAAGTGCAACAGTACTGTATCTAGGATCAAATTTTTGGGTGCACTGCTATAAAGCAATCTTGTACAAGAGAAAGTCTGTATTCGAAATAATGTTTCTTCTATTTGTATATTGATCAGGTTACAGGTGACTCTGTCCCACGGCTGTGCTTCTGCGGGGAGGTCAGTTAGGGTAAAGAACCCAGAGAGCTTTAATTGAATCCAATTAAATTAAAGTTTTTATTATTATTAATATTATTTTTGAACAATTGTGAAATAACTTGATTTGTGTTCATGTCAATATTCAGTAGAAGTAATTAATAAGAAATAAATAAAGACGCGTTTCGCTATTCAAACTATCTTATTATTTGCTGTATCAAGGCGATCTCGTAAATAGGGATTAAGCATTATAGAGATTAGTCTTTATATATATATTATATATATTATATATATATATATTCTATCTAGTATATATATAGGTCTATATATATATATATATATATATAATATATATATAATACGGTTATATATATATATATATATATTATATATTATGTATTATATATATATAGTTATACCTATATATATAGTATATATTATATATATATATATATATATACTATATATATATCTATATATATATATAGTATTTGTTATATATATATATATATAGCTATAGTATATTAGTATATATATAATATATATTATATTATATATACACACAAATAACTGGTCAAATTACGGTCAAATTGACGTCTATAGTTTCAGATGTCCAGCTGAAGAGTGATCTGAGTACTTTTTGTCAGCGAAAAACTCTTCAACTTGTCAAATGAGAGTTGAAACTGTTCCAAATATATTTGTATAATATATATATATATATTATATACTATTATATATATATAGTTCTATATATATTTTATTATATATATATATATATATATATATATATATATATATTAATATTATATATATATATACTTACTTATATTATATATATTATATATACTATATATAGGTATGACATAAGGTTTTTTTATATATTCAAAATCCCTTTTTCTATACTCTTGGCCTAACATGATTATGTATTTCTCAAATTAATTTTAGTTTGTACTCTGATATTAGTTCTTAAAACTTGTGTGTTGGTAATTATATTTTTTAAATAAAATTTTAATCTTTAAACTTCTGATTATAATATTAATAAATAACTGAAAATTGGAAGGAATATACATTCTATCGCGTGGAAAATATGGCTAATGGTCGAATTGTTTAATTTTCATCAAAAGTACTTCATCTAATATACGCATTTATTTACATTGATATGAATACTTTACATCGAAAGCATCGTATGAATTGGTTTGTGGCGAAATGCTTCAGTCGTTTAAATAGTTACAATATTTTATTTTATTTTATTAATTTATTTTATTTTATTTTTCTTTTTACTATTTTCGCAAAAATTCTATTAATTATCTTTTAGTATGTTAAAGAATTTATATTTATATCTTATCATATATTATTTTTTAAACTTCGGCTTTACATAAGTTATTTTTTTAATTTGTAAGTTTAAAAGCTAACAAATGTCGATGTTTAGTCGTGGCAATGGTGTATAATACAAGGCCGTTTATAATATATATATATAACTTATATATATATATATATATATATATATATATTATATATAGTATATATATATATATATAATATATATATATACTATATAATATATATATATATATATAGTATATATATATATATTTACGTAAATATTCTAAGAGTCTATAGTATATATATATACTATATATATATATATATATATACATATATATATTATATATATTTATATATATATATGTATATATATATATATATATATATATATATATATATATTTATTATATGTGTAATATATATATATATATAGTATATATATATTATATTATATTATATATATAATATATATATATATATATATAATATATACTATATATAATATATTATATAATATATATTTAGTAGGTATATAGTATATGTATATATATATAGTTTGTTCTAAATAACTAGAGCTGAACAAAGGCATATAACAATTTCAGATTTAAAGCTATTTTGCGCATTTTTGGTAAAGGTCCTTAATGTATTTATATATTTTAAGAGCATTCTTTGCCGTTATCCAATGATTATAAGGTTAGTGCAATATGGCCCACATCTAACAATTTGACAAACCAGAATCCATATGATATGATATAGAGTATAATATTCCTTTTTCCACATGTGAATTTTCATATCATCTTCATCGGAAATAGTTTTAATGGGCTATGATACCAAGTTTTTGACCTGAAATTATTTTAGATTAAAGCAGTAAGATATTAAGAGTAACAATATAAATGTTTCTTTTAACTCTATCTTAACATATAAGACAATTTCCTTTAGGATTTTTCAAATGTTTTATCAATCTATGTATTTTTTTCTAAATCCGAAATTAAAAAAAATTTAATAGCTGGCTTGTCTTAAGAGAGAAGTCCAATTTTATTCCAGAGATTTTCTATTGGATTGAGATACGACTCTATGCTGGCCAATCATATGGCTATGTTTGTTAGTATTGAACACTGTTCATTTCTCTCTCCTAATACAGCTAGACGAAAGTCTTATTATAAAATTTGATTCAACACATAAAATTAACTTAATTCCATTTTTCTGAAGTTTCAGCCTACTACATCAGCTACCTGGATGGACACAAAAAATTACCATTGGTAAGTTTACAGCATAGTGAATCAAATTGTTCTCACTACGGACATAATAATTACTTTTCCTACACAACCAATAGATTACCAGTATGATTATTTATGCAAAACATCGACTCGTCACTAAATAAGACCTTTCCCCATTGATCTTTAGTCCAAGTCAAATGTTTTTTGGCCCAGGCAAGTCTTGCCTTACACTGTCTGTCTGTTAGGAGAGGTTTCTTCTTTGGTTTGCAGCCTCTCAAGCCTGCTTCCAAGAGTCTTTTACATATAGTGCTTGTAGAATCTACATTAACGCCACATGTTTTCCATATTTCAAGCACTTTGGAGCTCTTTAGGTGCCTATCAGAAAGGGCTGTCCTGCAAAATGCACGATCCTCCCTGGTAATAGACGTTCTTGGGGGACCTGGGTTTGTGTTATAGGGAAACTTTCCAGTTATTTTATGTTTTGCTATTATTTGTTTTTAATTTGCTTAAAGATGGCTGTTATAGAATAAGATGCGCTACTGGCTCCTTCTGATCAGTTTACACGTTTTCTTCAAGCGTACTCCAACATATTGGGCGCATATGTCTTGTTTATTGAGGGAAATAAAATTCCCCCTATTTTTAGCACTGGAAACTAAACTCCGCCCACATATTTCGTGATTGGCTACTTAAAGCAGTGTTATGATTGGTTACATTGAGCTTAGTGTCATTGAGCAATTTTCAATCTGAATTTGTATTTTTCAATCCAGTTTTTTGTTTCTACAAACTATATGTGTGGGCGTATTGCCATAATTTTATAACCATTGGATAGCTTAAGAGAAGCTCTTTTAAATGATATATTATACATTAATGTAATTTTACTAAGCAATGGCGAAATGTGCAAAACTAAATTTTCAAAAAATTTAACAGGTGTCCCATTTTTTACCAAGCATTGTATAGTATATTATATATATATATATATAGTATATATTATATAGTTATATAGATATATATATTTATATATATATACGTATTATATTGTATAGTATATATATATAGTAATATATATATGTATAAGTTATAATAATTATTATTATGATTGATTATATTTGATTATTATTGATTTATATATATATGATTGATTTCTGTGAGAGAGAGGTATGTGATTGTAGTTTTACTTTTTTTTAAAACCGACAAGAGTATCCATAAGTTATATCTAGAGTGTGGTTAGGGGTAAGAGAATGTATCGAGGTGAGAAAGTATGATTGTGATTTAGTGTATGGTGGAAAGAGGAAAGAATGTGAAGTTGTGTTGGGATGTTAAATTTCAGTTGGGTTTTAGGAATGGAATTATCGGATTATTATGGTTTTGTTTCTATTTGTAAAATTAAGTTTGTGTGGGCTTGGATGGAGAGGAAGGTGATACGAAAAGGAAGTAGGCTTAAAATTAAGGAGTGAGAAGTTAGTGAGAAGACAATAGGATTAAGATGTAAGAGCGGCTCGGGCTAGTAAACGGTTGGAATGTGGAACAGGGGTTATAACCTGGGAACCAATATGGGGGCATAATGAGAGCAATTGTTTTATTATGCAAGTAAAGTTTGGAAATGTGCTTGAAAGGTAAGGGAGGTATGAATGTTAACAGTGGATGGGTGGAATGAGAGGTGATGCAAGAGTTTAAAGGTAAAAAAGAAGCGTTGTTGATGTACTAAAGCAAATGATGAAGATGCAGAGAGAGGTTGGACTCTGTTATGGATGTACGTTTTATGCAGATCTTGTGAGTAAAACTACAGCTGGGGTGAGGAAGTTTGAGACAGGATCGTAAGGCGAGCTCGGTGAAAGGAACAAAAAGGAAAGGAAGAAAGGAAGAAGAATTATAAGGTGGAGAAAAGAAACACTAAAAGGTGTTACGTAGGAGAAAAAGCAAGATGGTAAATGACAGTTTGGTACCGGAGGATGAATGAGGACTTACAAGGGATTGGGAAGCTCTTCTGGAAAGAAGCGAAAAAAAGGTAGATGAGAATATGGGGAATCTGCTTAGGAATTATGAAAGTGTGGATGGTGCCTTTGTACTGGATTAAATGGTTGGTGCAGAGTGGTGGAAGAACTTTCGGAAGATGTTGAGATATTAACAGTAATGGGGGTGATAGTAAATGGTGTGTGGTTTTGATGTGCAGAGGATAGGTATTTTGGGGATGAGGTTATTGTAAGGAGGAGTATGGTAGAGTGGAAAAGTTGGAAGAGAATTGGTTAATCTGCAGGTATATGATTGAAAATTACTGGGGTGAAATGGTCAAGAACGGAGGCGAGATGGTGTTGCTGGTGCATTTGGGAAGTTTTTGTAACAAGTTTGAGGTTTATTAGTTCCAAGGGATTGAGGAGAGCGTAAATGAGTCCTTTTAAGGTAAGGAGAAAAAAGGTGACTGTTAGAATTATATAGAATAAGTTTATTATGGAGTATTGTAGGAGGGTATAGCTGGTTTTTGGTCAAAAGATTGGCGAGTGAACTGAGGATGGGGGATTGGTGGAAAGAATCAAGGGAGGGTTTGATGGGAGTGGGCGGTTTAGAAGGTGGATGAGTGTGGATCAAAATTCATTATAATTCATTTAAAGCAAGTGATCTGTGAAAATGAGGAGAAGCGCACATAAAATTGTATTTAGGGTTTTTATTGTTTGCAAGCAGGCGTTATGATAGGGAGTTATAGGGAAGCGTATGGAGGGTTGTTAGTGATATATGGTGTTGGTAGTAGGCTTCTGATGGATCAAAGTTGTATGACATAGTGAGAGCGTGTTAAGATAAATTCGTGTAGGGTGATTGGGTTTAGGATTTATAGTGAGAGTAAGATAAAAAAAAAAAGGGCGGTTGTTTGTTATTGTTCTCCTTGGTTATATCAAGCTTTTGTAAAATATGATGGGGGTTATGAAGAATTTGAGGTAGGGGTGAGAAATGGTTTTAGAATGGTGGAGAATGGAGTTGAGTGGAGGTGCTCTACCTATTATATATATATTTGGTTCTGTGTGGCGAATTGAGAGAGTTTGAGAGGATTGATAGAGAGATTTGGCAGGTTGTGTGAAAGGAGGGGCTTGAAAGTACGTGGATAGAGTAGGTATGGTTGTGAGTGAGGCAGTCCTCGGTGTGAAGTTAGTTAGATGGTGAGCAGCAGAAACAAGTGTCTGAGTTTAACTATTTTAGGGTATTGTTGGATGAGAAGGGAACGGATGAATGCGAGTGTAGTAGGAAAGGGTTGTTGAAATGGCAGGGTGGCTGGTTGCAATTAAATGTTTGGTGGTGCAAAAGGGGATAAAGTTTTGAATGTGTGGGTTTACATGAGGTATCTTTGTTACATGTTGTTATTTGTATAAGTAAGTGGACTATGTGTCTGGATAGAAAGTATAGATGCTAAAGTTCAATGTGTTCAGATGGAAAATTCAGGGGTTGGTAGGTGTGAAAGAAAATTGATAAAGAATAAGGAATGAACTTATTTAGAGAGTGGTGTGGGTGTGAAGGGAAGGGTTTAAATGGAGAATAAATGAAAGTAAGTTGAGATGGTTTTTGGTCATATGGAGGATGAATGATGGTCGGTTGTTTAAGCGGATGTATTGGTGGAGTGTGTTGGGAATCGACGGCTGGGAGACAGAAGAAAGTGGATTGAGTCAGTAAGAGGGCGAAATGATGTCTGAAGGAGAAAATGTGAGTTTGGTGGTAGAGGCGAGAAGAAAGGTGTATAACAGGAGTGAATGGGGGGGATTAGTGGAGGGGGTATTGGCTGTGGCATGCTCTGGGCCAAACGGGATTGACCCTTATTGTGACGGAGTCTATCTAGTGAGGGGCCATGCGTGTGCCATGAGGCTTTAGGGGTGGATTTTCGGTTGACTGCGATAGAAGTTCTCACTATGGTATAATTGGTAGCTGAGGGGGCGCGGTTAAGGCTGGGCTTTTTTGTTTTCGACTTATGATCATGTTTTTGCCTACTGGCTTTTTTTCTGATGCTCGTTACGCACGCTTGACTGCCATTCTGGGAAATAGGAAGGAAGATAAGATAGATTAGTGGTTATCATATTGATGTTTATATATATTTATATATATATATATATATAGTGTTATATATATATATATAGTATATTACTTTATGATATATATTATAGATGTTATTAGGTTAGTATATGTACATGTATAATTTATCGATGTATGATAGTAAGTATATCTAGCCGCTCAAATAATGCGTATAGGGGATTATATATATCTATTATAGATAATATATTCACTAGTAGATAAGTATATATTATGTTATATATACTATATAATATAATTATATATATATATGTATATATATGATATATTATATATATATACTTATTATATATATATATTAATAATATAATTTTAGGTTCTTAGGGACGATAATATTTAAAGTGAACAGTTAAGGGTTTCAAACCGTGTCCAAATTGAGCATAAGAACGTATTCAAAGATAGCGTATTTTGGTTTTTCATACAGTATTGACATTCTACGTGCAAGGAAGTGAAACGTACTTCAGTTTAGATATTTTTTCTCTTTTTTGGACTCTTTCCCGGAAAAGAGGTATTTTTTCTCTTTTTTGGACTCCTTCCCGGAGAGGAGGTATTTTTTCGACGTCTTTTTCTTGTCCTTTCCTTTTTAGGAAACCGGAACGTTATACACTGAAATAATATTTCTTATGAATTATATAATTTATACCTATATAATTTATACCAATTAAAAAAAAAATAATTATATAAGAAGAAACCTTATATACTACCCTGACGAGTACGTCAGAATGGTGAAAAAATATTATATTTTCTTTTATTACTACCATTACCTTTAAAATGAAAAAAATAACTAATGCGGAAAGTTTTAATACCTGATTATCGAGAAAAGAGATCAACTTTGCCATATAATATATATATCATACAATATAAGATCTCTGTGAAGCTCGTTTATATGTATATTTATATAAATCATCTATAATATATATATATATATATATATACCATAATATTATATAATATTTCATAATATAGAATGTTAATATTATATAATAATTTATATATATTATAATAATATATTTTATTTATATATATATATATTAACTCTTAAATTTATATTTTAAAATACTAATAATATTATAATTGAATAGTAATATATAAAATATATTATATATACAATAACTATAAATATATATTTTAAAATCAACCAATAATTTTTTAATTGAAAAGTATATAAATATATAATATATATATATATATATATTATTATAATTATAATATATATATATATATATATATATATAAATAATAATATATATATATATCATTATTATAATTATATATATTATATATATATATATATATATATATATATATTATATATATAATAAGAGATATAAACACGTAGGGAATGATATAATATATACACCTAATATTTATATCAATATATGTGTGCTGTAAGAAAATGTACTTTTGGAAACAGAGGGGAGGCGAAACTACAGGGACCAGAGAGAGAGAGAGAGATTGGAAAGAAGAAGAATAGTCAGAGGCGATTTATTGAAAAGATGAAGTAGTCCATTCTGGGAATCTACTGAAGATTTTATTGGAATATTTTAAGAGAAGAGCAGGGCAAGAAAGTTTCTCAAGATTCAATTCTGGTGGCTAGAAATTCGAAGGAAAAAGAAAATTACGATTTTGGATTTTAAAAAATGTAAATTTTTAACTTATAAACATATCCTGATCGGTTGTTCTGGTTATTTATTGTAAACTTTTTGTTTGTGCTTTTAACTTTGTATATGCCATTATGTCTCGAGCATATTGATTTACCATACAAAATTATTAAAGAAGAAATTTTAGAATTTGTACCTGTTGAAGGATTAACAGGAAATATAATCACTACCTCAGTTATTAATTCGCTAAGACGAGATTGAATGTCTTGAAAATATGGTCAGTCAGGGATATGATGTTGCTGCTGCAATGATGAGCAATGTTAAAGAAGTTCAATCCTTTAACAGTTGATTTTGTGATATGATAAATAATAATAATGTTAATGATATTTTTAATATGGTGAAGTGTAAATAATATTAATTATAGTGAAATATATATAGCAAACATACTAATAGAATAACAGTGATTGTGGTGAAAATGATAATAATAATACGTGTAATATTAGTTAATGAAAATTTTTATAGTGAATAGTGGTAAATAATATTAATATTTTGTGAAATATTGTGTAGGCATAACAATATTAATAAATTAAAACATAGTTGCAGTGATAGTTGATAGTAGTGATAATGAAGTAATGATATGATAGTATTAATAATAGTAGTGATATTAATTTGTATATATATATGTTGTGTATGCGTATAGTATTTAGGTTATTAATGTATTTATGTAGTATGTATATGTGGTTGTGTATGTTGATATGTGTTATGAGCCTGTGTGTATGATATAAATAGGATATATATATATATATATATAATCCTTAGACCAAATTATGTATTATATAATTTATTATATATAATATTATTATATATATATATATATATATATTATAATATCTTACTATCTATAATTATAGTATATACTAGCCATTATAAATATATATATATATTATATATATATATTATGGTTATATATTAATGTATATATATATATAGTATATATATTATATTATAATATATATTATATATATACTACTTACTTTATATATATATATATATATAAATATATATATATTAAATATATATATATATATATATTATTATATATATATACAGGATGTGTATATAGTGTTATTTGTTTATATATATGTATGTATTTGTATGTGTATATATGTGTATTATGTGTATGTTATGTATTGATATTTTATATATAAAGCTATATATATATATATATAAGGTATAATATAATATATTATATATATTATTATGATATCATATAATATATATTTATATCTTATATATAGTTTTTTTTTCTCACATATATTTATTTATTTATATAATAAAAGCGCCCGATAAGCTCTAGTGTTATAGAGCACTCGCACAAGCGAGGCGTCCCAGGTTCGCAAACTGGCCTCGGGTGGGAATGTGAGCTATTCTCTCTTGGCTATGGCTACTCCGTCCTGCTCGGACGGTTAATGTGAGTACACCTCCATCCTTGACTTAGGCTCTGCCCTGGAGTGATGGGTGTTTATCCTCTGTAAAAAAAATATATGGATGATATATATATATATATATATATATGATCATATAATATATATATATTAATTAATATTTACATATATCATATTATATATATACTAATTATATTATAATAATATATAATAATATTATATATATATATATATATATACTATAATAGTAGTGATATATATATATATATATATAAGTAATATATATATAATATATATATATATATCATATATATATAATATATATTATATATATATATTATATAATAGATATATATTAGTTATAGATAAGGATTATATATATATAATATACATAGAAATTGCAATAAACCTTCTATTACTATAATATATATATATTATACTGAGTTTATATAGAATATATATATATAATATATATATATAATATATATATATATATGATATATGTTATATATATATAATATATAATATTTATATATATATATATATATAATATATATATATACGAGATGCTACTCAAAACTTCGTAGGAATTTAACTGTAAAACAAACATTGCTTATCGGACCTCCTACGTTCCACAGTCTCCCTCTAGGTAGTTCCCTTGAACATCATCTACACGGCGATCCAAGTGTTTCAACAGCGATTCATGTATCCCTAAAAATTCTCAAGTGTGAGTGCGTTGAAGACCTACTTCGGTTCAGCCTGGATCTCCTCAATCGTGTTAAACCGACTCCCTTTTATCAGTTATTTAATTTTTGTAACTAGGAAAAAGTTACAGGAGAAAAGGACAGACAAATTTGGATACGTGTGTGGAATCACCAATGTTTTTGGAATTCATGAATTGTCGAACAAAGAATGATGTGTGAGCTGGCGGGTTTTCATGGTGGAGATATCAATTGCTGTTCTTCCACTAGCCTTGATGATTGGGTCGAAAGCCCTCCCTTTGCAGCTTTACAACCTTACAGTAAGACTTACTATTTACGGTTTGACTAAGAAGCAAGAATTCCTTGTGGTTAATCCCGTGAATATAAAAAAAAGGATTAATATAATATGGATTTAACATTGCTGCGAGCTTGGCGCGCTCTTTTGGCTGTGGTAAATTTGGCTACTTCCAAAATGACGATTACTGCTTAGTCTCAGAATCATAACTGTAGAAACAGAATAGCGATTGACCTTCTGTTCGATGCTCAGCAGTCTGTTCAAATTCTCAGAACATTTGGGTATCACCTCGTATATATATATATATATATATATATATATATATATATATATATATATAATAAATTAGATATATATATAGTATAATATATATATATATATATATTATATATATATATATATATATAAAAATATATGTATAAATATATATATTATATATATATATATATACCTATATATATTATATATAATTATATATATATAATATAGTGATATATATATATAATATATATATATATTTTTTATTATAGCTATATATATATATTATATAGTATATATATAATAGTTAATATACTAATATAATATAACTATATATATTATTCATATATATATATATATTACATATATATATTCACAATACACTGATATAGTGTTAAAAAATATATTTAGTGTATAATATATATTAATATATATATATATATATAGTAATAATAGTAATTTATATATATATACTATATATTATATGATATGTATATATATAAAAATAGTATATATATAATATATATATATATTTATACTATACCTCTAATCTGTAGACTATATTAATATATTTAATATATATAATAATATATATTCTATTATAGGATATATATTTCTATATATTGTATAATATTATTTAAATATTTTAATTTTATCTTCACTATATATATATACCAAAAGAAAAACTCTGAAATACACAAAATTTAGGTCCCTTAACCAGCGTTTCAAAATGTGAGAGCTCACAGGCAGAGATCCTCTGAGAGAAATTAAATCACACGAGCATAAAATAGAGACAAAGTAATATCCAAAAGACTGACAAAAGTACTATTCTGTGAGTTAGTTAATGATCAGTCTGGATGAAAACAGTAACTGAACTAGCTCTTCTGATGATAGCTGTTCGTTATGCTCAATATGAACGCAGGTATCTGAAGATCTCAGTCTAAAACTGTTCCACTTATATATATTTTATTCCTTAAGAAACCGTAAAATGTTTATATATATATAATTTATATATTATATATAATATTTATATTATATATATATTTTTAAATTATTATTATATATTTATTTATTTTATATAACTTTATAATAATATTATTATATGTATATATAATATATTAATATGATAATATATATATATAGATTATATTAATATATATATAATATATTATAAATAACTATCATAATATATATATATATATAAAGTATATATATTTTTAAAGCACTCTATAATATAATATATATATATATATACTATATTATAAAAGGCCTTGGTTTTACACACCATTGCCACCCTTATAACTTATAACACAGAAATCATAAAAATAACTTTTAGTATATATATAAATATTGATAGATATAATAAAAATATTTTAACTTTATCTTTATATCTCATAATTAATTAAAATATTATTGGAAAATATTAAAAATAAAAAATATCAATAAAATACTTATGAGTACGCTATATTGTTAACACTGCAGGACTCTCTGACATCAAACTTTTCATAGCATTGCTTTTTCGAAGTGAAGCTATACCATATGCAATGTAAAGAGTAATATTATATGACAGTACTTTGATGAAAATTAAATCATTCGATTCGCTACGCAATATTTTCACTCGATAGGAAGTACTAGTTCCTTTCCAATTTCGAGTTATTGTATTAAATATAAATTCAAGAAGAAAATTTTTTAAAGATTAAAATTTAATTTAAAAATTATCATTTAGCAAACTCTATAAAATATCATCTATAAAATATTTTTAAAAAGTGTCAATGACTCAAATTAATCTTGCCAAATATAATCATTGATTAGGCCAATTAGTGATAGAAATATTTATTATTGATTAAAAAAAATTTCTATTGTTACCACTTATATTATATAATAATGCTCTCTAGATATATATATATACATTTATATATTCATTCCAATATATTAAATAATAGTGGTATTCTAATTAGTGTAACTACTATTAGTCATCTCTATCGGGTACTTGTAGATATATATATATTTTATATAGCCTATATATATATATATATATATATATATTATGAGTGCGGCTGTGCATCGGTGCGAGTTTATAGGTGTGTGTGTAGTACATTAGTGAAAAATGAGAAGAAGAAATACAACATTTCTAACAGAAAAAATTAAGAATTTAGTCTATACATGGAAGATAAATATTAGCTGTCAAATGATGCTTTGGTTCGATTTTTTTTGGCGTCCTGTCTTATTGTATTTTTGAAAACTATTACAATTAAACTTTATCTTCGAATTTATTTTCGATTAAATTGAGGAATATTTTGAGATATAACAATCCTATTATTTAAATAGTAATTTAATGAATGGCCAATGCTTATAAGTCAGTTTTCATATATCAAAATTATAATAATATATTTAATAATTTTACTCTGTTATGTAAGTTATATTGCATTTATATATATTTTAATATATATATAATAAGTATATATATATATTAATATATATATATATACTAATATATATTATGACTCTCTCATCATTTATACTATTTTTAGTTATACTATATTTATACTATAATCAATATACTTTAATATATAATATATATTATTTTCATATTATAATAAATATAGTATATATATATATATATATACTATATATAATATATATTTATATATATATATATATATATATATATATATATATATATAAATATATATTATATATTATTATTTTTAATACAGTATTATTATATAATACTATATTCGTATAATCTATAAACAACTCCCCAGAAGGGCTTATCGCGCCAGTCTGTTGGTCCGAGCATATTTCCTCTTCAGGCCTCGAAAACTCTTAACCCTAGAGCACTTTAGAAATAATTCATTTTTCCGGCGCACGGTTTCAGACGCTTCCTCAGTTTAAATCACCTCTCAGTGTAGCGTTTCTCCGCTTCCTGTTTCAGTAGACACAGTAATCTCCTCTCATTATGGCTTTCTCTTCTCTTCCAATAACTCCCTTTTTCTCCCAGAGTCTCTCTCAAAGAGGATCTTGCTATTCTAGGCCGAAAAAAGATTTTATATCGTCTGGTCGAAGGAAAGTAATACATTAGCAAAAGGAAAGGAGCCGGGTTGCTGGTAGCCCTAGTCCGCCATATAACCATGCGGAAGAAAACTCTTCATATGTTCGCTGACCGCGCGCGAAACAACCAATCTTCTTGGAGCAAATCATTGAAACTAACTTCTCAATAATTCCATTCTTTATCCAAACATATATGTGCATTTTCATTTTTTACCAAATTTATTTTTTGTTCATATTAGGTATTTCATCTTTTCTTTATGAAAGGAAGCATAATAATAATCAAATATTTTGTAAAATTTCTGTTTTGAAATGTTTATAAAATTTTTAATCTTTGTGTTAATTTATATTTATAACTGTTGTTCTAATTTCGAAATGTTACACTAAATTTAAGGTGTATTTACTGAGTTGATTAGAATTTTTACTTTTCTTGCATCCCTAATCTCCTTTTCTTCTTAGTTTCAGACTAGATATATTTGGAGTCCTTTCTGAAGTAGCTCCTTCTCAATCTCTGGTTCTGGTTCTTCTTGTTTCTTCTTCCCAGTGTTTCCAGTGCGTCGACCACAACAACGGTCAAGAACATATATATGACATATTTATACCTTTAATATATATACTTTTTATTACGTATAATTAAATTTAGGTATACATACCTGCAAATAGAAACTTATATGATATATATATATAATATATATTATTATATATTATTTATGTTTATATATATTTATAGATTATTATATTTAGTATATATTACTAGTATATATATATATATATATATATATATATATATAATATATTTTTATATTTAATATATTTTAGATAAATATATAAAATAATTATATTATATAAGTTATATATATAATATAATATTTGAATATATATTATTGATATATATCATATTTATATATATATTATATATATTGTAAAAATTTAAGAATTAAAATAAATAAAATCAATAAACTTTATTAATTTAAAAACTAAAATAATAATATTTCAAAAACAAACTCTGTTTCGAAATTCACTATCTCAAAACAGTTACATTTCAACATTTTTTTGTTTAACTAAATTTTCTTTTAATATCCTTTTCTATGACGCTGATGTCACCATTTCTTAAGTATTTGAGATCATATGTTTGGCGCCTAGAGATTGTTGAATAGGTCTTGTGAATCATAGTTCGCCAAACTAGAATCCAATCCATTCCTAAATCTATTCCCATCTCGAATCTATTCTAGATGTTAAATCTAGGAGATTTATCCAAAGAAATACAATTTTAAGGACTTTAATCCACCTTCAGTGAAAAGGATGAAAGACCGATGAGAATTGATGGGGAATGAGAGGGAGAAACTTTTAGGGGTTATAGTGAAAGAAAGAGGGAGGTTTAGAGAGAGATTAAGAGGGTTTTGGTGAGTAAACGATTTATTAAAAAAGGGTTGAACACAAGAAATCGGGTTTGTTTGGGCCTGGAAGACTGACTATAAGTTAAAAGCTAATGAAATAGCTCCTTTAGTAGTGTTGAGAGGCGCGAAAATATTATAGATAGAAGTTTTTCTTAGACATTTACAATATACATTATTTTGAAGACATTCTATGTATATATATATATTATATATAATATAGGTTATAATTATATATATTTAGTATTATATATATGTATATATATAGTCTATATATATATTTAATAGATATATTTATTATATAGTATATATAATATATATATATTAATATTATTAATATATATTATTATATATTATATATATAATATATATAATATATATATATAAGATATTATATTTGAAATAATTTATATAATATATAGTGATCATAATTATTAGCAGATATGGGGATAGGAAGAAGATGATGATAATAGTATATATATATATATATATATATAATTATTATATTAAGTATATAATTAATATATATATTATATATTTATATATATATATAGTTGTAAAAATTTTGATTTATCAGATAAATAAAATCCTTCACTTTAATGAATTTGTAAAAATAAAGCATTATATTAGCTAAAACAAATTAAAACTCTGTTTCGAAATTCACTATCTCAAAACATTAGCTCTCTTGCAACATTTTTTGTTTAACTAAATTTTCTTTTAATATCCTTTTTATGACCTGAGTCACCATTTCTTTAAGTTTTGGATCATAAATGTTTGGCTCAGCCAGAGAGTTGAAATAGGTCTGTGAAATCATAGTTATCCCAATCTAGGAATGCCAATCCATTCCCTAAATCTATTCCTAAATCTAGGAATCAAATCTAGATTTAAATCTAGATTTTTCCAAGAAAATCCAATTTTAGACTCACTTCAGGAAAAAAGGGAAATGGAAAAGACCGAGAAGAATGTGGGGAATGAGAGGGAGAAACTTTTAGGGGTTTTAGAGAGATAGAGAAGGGGGTTAGAGAGAGATTAAAGAGGGTTTTGGAGAAAACGATCTTTTAATAAAAAAGTTGGTTGAAACACAAGAAAAGTTCGTTTGTTTAGGGCCTGAGACTTAGCTTAAGTAAAAGCTAATGAAATATAGCTCTCTATTAGTTAGGATGTTTGAGGGCCGCGAAAAATATTATATAGATAGAGTTTTTTCTTAGACATTTACAATATACATTATTTTGAAGACATTCTATGTATAGTTAGTATATATTATATATGTACTTCAATATAATGTCAAAAAATGTATATATTCTTTCTTTTATCTATTTTAAATTTATAAATAAAAAATAAACATTATAATAGCTTAAAGATTAGTGAGATAGACAAAAGGTGTTTCTCACATAGGATTTTTCCATCGCTTGGTTAAAGGGTAATTTATGATATAATTATTTTAAATAAATAATTAATAATAATATAATAATTATAATAATGATATGTATATAATAGATAATAATATATAATATTATAATTGAAATAATAATAATAATAATAATTAATAGATAATAATGATATAATAGATTAATAATAATCTTTAACTCTTGTTAAGAATACTTTATATTTCTTAAAATGACAGCAATATCCTAGTTTAACTGTTTTAAAAAATAAAGAAATGAACATATTTGTCTCTCACATTATATTTATTAATTATCTTTGAATATATATTGTAATTATTTATTATAATTGCATATTAATTATTATTATTATTTTAAGTAAAAATTACTAGAAGTGTAATATATTGGAGAAATTTTGATGTGTTTTTATTTGTTATAATATTGTTTTGTAGTTGTGTAATATAGAAAAGGAGTTATACAGTAATTAATTTTATATACAGCTTAATTACTGTTTAAAAATTAATGTAACTGATAGCGTAGTTTTCCATTTCTCTTTATTTAGGTTTTTTGGAAATAGCTCCTTTACCAAATTTTTGGATACAGTTTAGGAACTGTATTTTTGGAACTATTTTTTTTTATGGAAGTTTTTGGATAGGATGTAAAATAAAAGCCTCTCAGGAATTGTGCGGTTTAATGAACCTCCATATGGTGCAATAAAAAAAGAATAAATGTCACCAGACTGGCTTGACTTGACAGGGATGTTGAGGCTGTAATTTTCTCCCACTTTGCAATGGTCATTGCCGTCTTCGCGTTTAGCACCGAGTATTGGCATTGTTTACGACTACAAAGACAATAGACCGTAAGGAACGGTTGAGGGAGTTGCCTATACGAATCTATGGAAATCCTTTTTGTAAACAAAACATCATGTCACGCGAAATGCAATACCTAAGAATCCCATGTTGCTTATCGTCAAAGAGTACCTAAGGTTAAAGGCTGGAAAAAAATGCACCAGTTAGAAGTACTGTGAGTACAAAAATTAAATTTTCAACTACAAAACAAATACACACACTCACACTAATTTAAAATTAGATAGGAAAATATTTTATACAAGTGGTATTGGCTTATTATCATCCTTGGATCTTAATATACGAGAGTTATAGTTTCATTATGCATAAGTTCAAAATAGGATTAAGAAGTAGGAATTGGTATACATGGTATATGAATATATTCTCGTCTCAGACTGTTAAGATATATGTGTTATAACTAGCTTGTATAAATGTTCAAAAACAAAAGGTGTTAAAAGTTAAAAAGAAAACCTGTACATGTTTTTTCACAAAAAAAAATTACAAAACAATTTTTACAAATGGGTGACAGGAAAAAGTTTCCCATAATAGCTATTAGAAAAAGAGCTACTTAATATATAAAGATGTTTAAAAGTGTGAAAATAACAAAAATTTTAGGCTGACCATTTTTTAATATATAAAGACATAAAATACACAAGATAGAAAATTATTCATTGAATTAAAATGACATTGTTATTGTCTTCAAATTTTTAGGTATGTTTTTTTTTGTTTTTTGTTCTTATTTTTTTTTTTTTAAAAGCGCCCCAAAAAAAAAGAAACTTCTACTCCTGATGAAATAATAAACACATAAAAATTTTAGTAATTAGCATTTTTTTTTTCATATAGTCCGTACGGTTCCTCTGAGGAAAGCTTTTTCGAGAATTCTATTCTAAAGTCTTAAATTAAAATAGCTTTGTAAACACGTAATTAGCTCTATTTTAATGTCATTTTTTATTTATTGTGACTAAAAGATAGTACAGATTAAGTAAATCAGATGTTAGTGAAAACCGTTTACAAATTATGAATTAGTTAGTTAATTAGAGTGTTAGTAAAGAAGATTAATAGAATATCAAAAAAAAACATTCACGAGATGTCATGAAGAATGTGGAAAGATCCTGTATATGTTACTGTCAAAATAGGTGTGTTTCGTGATTTGTTACATTCATTAGTTGTCAATAATGATATGAATCGAATAGTAAGTGGGGACAAAGAGTAAAGGAGATTTGAGGGAAGGGAGTTATAGAAGAAGCGGCATTGAAATGGGAGTAATTGTTGGAGGGTCAAGGGAAGAGGTCGGGCATTGGAATGGTGAAATTGCCTCCAGAAGTGAGGGATTGAAAATCTAACAGCATCCTAACCATTGGCATGAGCACGTAGTTTGAGTGGGTTAAAATGTTATCGGATTTACCAAGCTATTTTTTTTGTTTATGTTTTGCTTGGAGGGTTCCTTATTCAGTATCTTTGTCTTCGCCTTTGAAATAGAAGAAAAAAAGCTCTTTTTCAACAAAGATCTCAGTGTGAATTTATTTTTTTGAAGATTTCTAATCTTTCCATTAATCTTCATTCTTTTTAGCAATTAATTTATTTTTAATAAATTTATACTGTCCTTATTTTAAAATATGCTCTCACTCATGAGTATACATTTCAGTTTATGCCGTTGGACAGATGCTGTTAATCTTGGCAGCTAAAATGAAATATATTAATCATTGTTATATATATATATATATATATATATATATATATATATATATATATATATATATATATATATATATATATATATATATATATATATATATATATATATATATATTTTTTATATATAATATAATATATATATTATATATATATATATATATATATATATATATATAGTATATTAGTATATATATAGTATAGATATAATTAATATAATATATATATATAAAGATTATATATATACGATGCGTTATGTATGACGCGGTGATATTCCGGGCAGACATATAGACACATAGCTGCAGGATGACAGGAACAGAGGGTATATCTATTGCGTATGCGCTGACAGTGTTACGGGGTGGCTACACTACCCTGGCGTGCTAATATATATATATATATATATATATATATAAATATATATATATTTATATATATATATAAATTTGGTATCTAGAATATAATAATATTACATACAAATTTAAAATGTACCAAAAAAAATATTCTTTATTACTAGTTTCAATATAAATTTACAATACTATCTGTTTTTGAAATCTCGAGTTGATGTTATCCTCGCTTCAAATGTTTAAAGCAAATGGTCTTAATTTCAGGATATAACTTAGCTAGCTTCATTTTATTAAGCATACCTAGACAGTTTTTTTCTATAATAAGTCACTTACAAAAACCTTTCTAACAAATATAAAGATTGCAACAATAATAGAATATCATTTAGCAAATTATTATTAATTGAATTTGAAGTATTTAATAGGGTAACATTTTAGTTTGTTTCTTGTTTTTTTTTATTATTTATTCAGCAGCGCGATCACTCTGTATTTCTGACAATTCTAGATAATTCAAGTCCACTTCAGATTTTTGCTTCACTAATGTTTGAGTCTCTTATGTTCGGAAAAAAATAGATTTGCTTTGAACTTCCCCTTTAATTCTGGTTTGAACTGGTTGCACACCAATGATAGAAAATTCATTTCTTTTAAATTGAAAAATTACAATTTAAATCTCAAATTGGAATTTCAAAGGACCCAAATTGGCAAGTGCAACAACATTGACTACCGAATACTGAGTATATTGAGTAAATTTGATGAACATTTTTAAAAAATAATTCCATTTATTAAATAAAACTAAATGTTTGATCTTTTAGTCTTTCAATCGATATTTCGTCAATGTTCCTATAATGGGATTGTTTAATATGTTCGAATTTCTGAAATATAGAATAAGTAAACCACAAAAGTTTTGTTATTAACTATTATCAGTAACTTATTTCCGATATGTTTTGTAATGTCGCTAAGCATATAACATAGTTTGATGATTCATTTCTGGCTGTAATATAACGCATCAACTTTAATAGTGCTTATAAATTTTTATTTTCATTCAAAATCTCATATAATGTAAGGCATGCAAAATATATCTTTCTATTAAATTTACTTTGCGAATGCCATAATGCAGAGGCAATATTTTTGGATCGTCATCTTTCCTAAAATAGAGTTTGCCCAAGATTCGGAGGGGGATGAATTCTTAATTTTAATAAACCATTATTTTATAGGAACACCGTATTGATTTTTCACCGTCAAGAAGATAAGATGCCGTTCGCTTAAATTTTTATTTATACATAGCCAAAAGTGAACAAGTTCTATTAAAAAAAGATTGAAATACAAATGTAATATAAATTTACATAATGTAATTATACATAAAACAGAATATTCTCAATAATGTTATTTGGTCGTAACTCTTTTATTTTCTTTAAAAGTTATTTACTTTGAAAACTCATTATTTCATTTTACATTCATACAATATTTACGCCAAATATTTTGTAACAATTTTAACTTCAAACTGACTTTCAATACTGATTAATAGAAGATTTTCCAAAGGAAATGAGATATGGTGGCTCTCTTTGATTATTAGGGCTGCTTCTCTTACTATTTTGTACCTACTTGAAGAATGTCAAATGTTTTGATTCCATCCCAATACTTTAATAATTTTCTTCTTTGCGGAATCCTTAGCTCTTGAATCAATAGGTATTTTTTTATTTTCTTATGTAGCTTTCTTATGTTGCTCGAAGTTCAGTCCTTTACTTTGCTTTATTTTCTGTAGCTTAGGCAAAGTCAGTTGAAGCTTCAATATCTTCTTTGAGTTGTCTGGAGTTCAATCCTCTTTATTCATCTTATTTTGTTTAAGTTAGGCAAAATTTGTTTTTTGTGGCTTCAGTAAGTGCTTTTGAATTTCTGCTATAGCTTGTTTTTGCTTGCAGTTTCTTCTGTTTTCTCTATTTTTGCTCAAATTTTGGCTTTCTTTAGCCTTTTCTCTATTTTCAAGCCCTGAATAACGAAACTCAATGAAATCTGATTGTTAAGCAGTTTTCTTGCTGCGAATCTATTTTTTCCTTCTTTAACTATATTTTAGATCAATCGGAGGTAAATATGTTCACCAGCGGCGAATGAGAGTATTTTCGTTTTCTTATATTATAAAATATAACAAATTCGCTCAAACTAAAAATATTAAGTGTTCTTAATATTCTTAGTTTATAAATCTCTTTCTGCAGTCCTGCACCTTATCTCAAGATGATCAATTTTGTAGTTGGCCTTTTTAAAATTGTTGTACTCAAAGTATTTATTTATATCTTTGTTTATTTTAACATCTACTATTCTTACTCTATCTGAATCATCTTTATATAACATTAAAATTCCTCTTAAATGCCACATGTTTCTTGGCTTCATGTCATCCATTAAAAGAACTAGATCACTTTCTTTGTGTAATTCTCTTTCTGTAATCGATTTACTGTAATTCATTTACTTCTTTTCTGCAGTAAAGGCAATTATTCTCTTATCCATCTTTTCCAAAATAAATCTGCAAGATATTGAACTTCTTTCCATCTTCTATATAAGTAACAATCCTAATCTTGGAATAATCCCCGAGGAAATATTATGTTTCCCTTTAAGAGTCAAGATGATTAGATGTCAAAGCTTCTACGTTTTTTAAGTCATTGGTAACTTCTGTTATTGGGCGGTTATTTCACAAAATAAAGTATTGAAATTGCCATCTGTCAACCTTATTGGCTGCTTCGAGAGTGAAGCTTGTAGTATATTCTCAAAGTTCTAATGTGTCTTTCAAAATGACCTCCTTTGTGAGAAGCCTAAAGTGGTTGGAATATCCACTGTATTTCTTTTTTTCTAACATTTTGCTTACTTACTTGTAATTACAATTTTTAATTTGTTCTTTTAATTTTTTATTGGCTTTTACAAAATTGGTTCCATTTTCTGATCGGATCAATTTCACATTACCTCTGCGGCTTACAAAGCTTCAAAGAACATTGATAAATGCAACAGTCTCTACTGAATTTAACATGTCTAAATGTATTGTTCTGCTACTTAAACATAAAAATATTAATCCATACCTTTTTCCACTTACCTTACCTCTCCCTCTTACAACTAAAAACGAACCAAATGCAATTATGCCTATATTTGTAAAAAGAGGGATGTCACTTTCAAGTCTATCACTGGGCCAATCTTCTATTAGTTTTTACTTGGTCTTCCATGAAGCTTCCTACAAATTATGCATTCTATAAAAATTTTCTTGAATATTATTTTTTCTCCAGTAATGTACTACTTTTCTCTCAATAAATATATATAAAACTCTTTGATTCCCTAAATATCCATAAATCCTATGAAAAGGCCTTTTAATAAGTGCTGTAACATGATGTTTGTTTGGAAAGATGATTGGATGCTTAAACTCAAACTTCACATTTAATTTTTTATTCCTGCCACCAATTCTTATGATCTTTTCATTGTCTAAAAACGGTCGGAGTTTTGATAAAACATCTCTCTATGGTAAAGTCTTATCTTTTTTTTGTATTCTATGTCATGAAACTCATTATTTTGAACTTTTTCACATATAGCCTTTTCTGCATTCATTAACTCTATGATTGTCAAATGATCGTTGTTCCACTCTTTCTTATGAAGAATTTTCTTAACTCTTAAAAGGAAAGATAATTTCACATTAAGTTTCATTCAGTCTGAGGAAGAATGTATCAGTTTATCTGTTGTTCCTTTCTCTTGCAATTTTATGGGCATTAGAGGTTTATTTTTTATTATTTACTCATCATCATTTTCTAGTTTACATTAAATATTTTGCTGTGGCCAATGAGCTTTATCTTTATATAAAAATTCTGGACCTGTACTCCATTCCTTGGTGTTCAAAAAGTCAGTTGCAAGTAAACCTTTACTATGTACATCTGTTTTGTTCAACTTTATTGGTGCATAATTCCATTGACTTAAATTTGTTTGTGAAATTATGTAAGAAACTTTATTATGAAAATCTCTTATATCTCTTTGACTCATTTTTTATGTATTACAATACAATTTTACTTTCAATCCAAAAATATTCTTTGCTTATGCTCAAATCTAACTCAGTTTCTAAGGTTTTTGGACTGCAACAGCAAGGTTTGCTCCAGTCAGCTCTATTCCAGAAATGGTTAACATTAAATTTTTGTTTAATGGTATCAATCTAGTTTTAGACATTACTAAAGAATAATATAAATCTTATATATGCTACTGCAGCATAAGCAATTTTTGAGAAATCTTAAAAGTAATGAATTTCAATACTTATATTCTTTAAACAGCTTGGATTGTATGGTCTTTATATTTTAAAGTCATTCATTCAAGTTATGAATGTTATTTACACATTTCATATAAATATTTTATATCTGTTGGGATTTCCTCATCCCAGTCTACCATTTTATCCCATATTGTTTGAAATATTTTCTTTGGTGACACAAGTATTGGAATTATGATACCTAATTGGTGGTATATGGAAAATATACAACTAAGAATGCCTCTCTTTGTTAGTTTTTTATGATCTATATCTACTCTATCCTTTATAAGATCATTTTCGGGATCACAATATAAACCTAATATTTTTTTGGATAGGCAGTTTATCTAAAGGCAAATTAATTTCTTTAAAACTTTTTGCCTCTTTATAAGCTCTTTATAGCTTTTTTTTCAGAACTTACAGATATGAGGCGATCATCTGCATAAAAATTTCTATGAATAGTAGCCTTCGCTATGCCACTAAGCTTTTGTGCTTCTTTTATCTCCGTAGTTAGTTTTAAAACAAGATTTGCTATTGAAGGGGAATTCACACTGCCAAATATATGTACTTTGACTCTATATGCCTCTGAATCTTTCTCTAGATCCCCATTTGGGAGCCATAAGAAGCGTAAATAGTCTTCATCTTCTTTAAATACTTGAATTTCATAAAACATTTGTTTCATATCTGCAATAAAAGCGTATTTCTCCTGCCTAAATCCTTAAAGTATGCCTTTTAAGTTAGAAATGAAGTCAGGATCTGTCAATAGACTATTATTTCATGAAATACCATTATATAGTAAGGCAGTATTAAACACCACTATAATTTCTATTTTTTGCGTGTGAATAAAACTACGATGTGTTAAATAAAACCTATCAGTATTTAAATGTTCGTCTCTCTCTCTCTCTCTACCTTTTATGCAAAATCAAGCTTTAATGTCATCTATTGTTTCCACGTATCTTGCAAAATATTCTTTATTTTTCAAAAATTTTGTTTGCAATGAAAATAATCAACCTAAAACTTGACTTATGCTATTAGGAAATTGTGGATTCTCACTCTTAAATTGTAAACCTACCTAAAATTTACCTGTTAGTGTTCTTTGCAATGTGTTTTTCAACTCTTTCTTTCCATTTTATATCTCTCAAGCAATACTTTTCAAGTATATTTCCACTATTTCTATGATTTGAGTTCTGTGGGATCTTAGTTTCATGAATGCTGGAATCCCTCCTGAAGTAATTCCTTGTATGGCCCAACCAAAACTTTGTTTAACTGCAAATGGATAATTATATGGCCCCTCTACAATTTCAATAAGTTTTAACAGCTCGTTTTTGTTCATTCCAACTAAAAGTCCTATTTTTGCATTAATAAAGTTAAATGGAACATGTAAATAGTCCAATCTGTGTATATCCTTGCGAGATGGAGACTTCTCCTTTATATATATCAAAGTTTTTTCAAAATAAATAGTAACTCATAGTTTCCACTTTTACACAATATCATAAATTTTCAAAGTTAATCACATACTCTTCTATCTCTTTTCTTGTTTATAGGGCATATAATTGCTTTGTTCATATAATAATTAACATAGTAGTTTATGCAAGATCTTTTTTTTATTGATATACAAACTTATTATTACATATTATTATTACATATATTATTATTATTATTATTACATATTATTATTAATATTATTACATATTACATATTATTATTATTTTGCTATTATTATTATTATTATTATTATTATTATTACATAGAAACAAAAGTCTGCATTTGTCTTATTATAATTTTTGCAAGAGTTTTCCAAATTTCTAAAACCTTCCTAAAATTTTTGTTAATTCTAATATTTAGATAATTCTTGAATAAATTAAAATTGCCTTCTAAAACGATCCGAGCTTTCGTCCACCTCATCGTTGACATTTCTAGGATATGACTTATCTTAAGAATGAAGCCAAATTAAAATTTAAATAAAACAATTATTGCAAATATAAAAGTAAGATTAAATCTATAATAATTTAAGATATACGAAATGAAATGTGAAGTTTATAATTTAGATAGTATCTTTTCTTTCTTCAAAAAAATGTAATGAATAAGCATTTTATATTTTATATTAATGTCCGTCTATGTTTTCTTATAAGAACGCCAGTCAAAGAATAGAAAATTCACTCTTTTTATTCAAAATTTTTAAAGCAATACTAATTTCCCTGTTGTGATTTTTTATGTTCTACCTGCATATGGTGTTGTATCTTATTTGGTCTGTACTTGTGTTACGACATACGCTACCCAGGTCTATTTGTCGTATAACCAATGTAAGTGGCGTAACATCCACTTTCATTGCAAAAGAATTGGTACACGATATTGGTACACTCACCAGCCAAATGGTACACTACGTTAACAAAACAAGAAAATAATTGTATAGTTTGTAATAAGCAATAATAGTGATTATTTCATTATTTACCTTTACATGTTTCTTTTATTATTATTATTATTATTATTATTATTATTATTATTATTATTATTATTATTATTATTATTATTATTATTATTATTATTATTATTATTATTATTATTATTTATTATTATTGTTATTACTTTTGTTGTGAGACTTCCCAAATTGGTTGATAAAATTTAAGTCTTAAAACAAAATGCAATTTCTTCGATGAAAAATTTAAGTATTTTGTTAATGACTTAACGAAAGACAATTTAATCTTGTCAACGGCATTCTTCTTTCTACATTTTTGAAAAAAATAACTGTTACGAGCATTATTGCCGTTCTTAGCATTTATAAATGAAGTTACACAATATGAAAAATTTAAATTTATATATTGTAAAAACAAATCTTTTTACCTTCAACCACCACTACTTATTATAAATCATTTTGTTTTCATTGTAGTATTTCTTCTTATTTTCCCTACTACTTTTCTTCACACCATTGTGAGTACTTTGAATCCGTATCGTCCTTAGAATAATCTTCCAAATCATTGTTGCCTCCTCCCGCAGTCAAACTTTTTATATTCACAATAAAATAATTTAATAGTTTTTTTCTTCTCATTTTCCTCTTTGAGTATAATTCTATTCCATTTTTAGCCCTTGAAATTTTCTCTTTGTATCAAGTTAAGCATTTACATTTTTGGACGTCATTTGTAATTTATAGTTCATACTTAAAAGTATTGGAGAGAGGAATCAGTTCTGCTCCTCTGGGGAGCGAAGTATTATGTAATGATTAAAATAATTGTGTTTAAATAATGATTGAAATAATTAAGTATTTTTTTATATGTTGATCAAAATATTTGAGCTTAAAACTTAGAATACGTTTTCTTTATTAAGCGACAAAGAAAATTTATTTGCATAGCTTTTTCAGACTATAATTTATTGAATTTTTCTTTAAGATATAAAATACATTTTTTAACTTTTATTATCTACTTTATTTATAATAATAATATGATGTTTTTATAATATAATAATTGTTTATGATAGTTTTTTTTAAAAATTATTGTTTATATTGTATATAACTTTATTTATTAGACATTTTATAAAATACATTTTGTAGGCTTTTCTTTTAGTTGGCGTGTTTTTCTTTTTAAAATAAAGTTGATATTTCGATTGTGAAAGAAACTTAGCTAGAGTCCAAAGCGACAAGAAAAATCTATATATCTTAAAAACTACTGTACTTGACTCGAGAGCATCGACCTTTTTATATATATTAAAGATGATGTTTAATAAAATTAACTAGAAACAAAATAGCTGATTTAATCCCTACTATATAAAGATAACTGAAAAAAGGTATAACGATTTATGCTGCTGGTTCATTAGCCTCTGAGCATACATAGCTTCTGAAAGTTACAGAAGGCGATCCCAACAGAGAAAGCTGCATGAACCTAGTACCTGTCTATTTAGGTTCTACAATGTAAAAGGGGTCATTACGTGGAACTTTAAAAGTGCAGTAACAGGAAGAAGAGAGATAACTACAACTCCTTTATAAATATATATATATATATATATATATATATATATATATATATATATATATATATATATATATATATATATATATATTAGAGGGCAAGTGAATATGCGCAGGCGCACCATATCCCTCTATTTCTTCCGTAAGATGACGCGTGTTTAGCGATGAATTATGAGAAACGTGTAGTGTCGTTTTATATATATATATATATATATATATATATATATATATATATATATATATATATGAGAGAGAGATATATATATATATATATATATAGAGGTATATACATATATTAAAAGTAAGATGACAGAAACACTCATGCTGGAGATAGAGAATAGATTTCAACCTGCAAACGATAACGCATGCATTAACTTTTATCCCACAAACCAAATTCTTGAGCCACAATGCGTTTCACAGAGGGTTAAAATTAATTAGAATGCCTATATGATGAAATGCTGCTGAAGGCAGAATAATAAATTAAACTAATAAAAAAGCAAAAGATCACATAAACAGACAAGCAATTACCATCTGTTAGCGATGTCATTGCTGAATCCATGAACCCTTTTTTGGCTTCTAGCGGCGAGAAGATTCTCTTCAGATGTAAAGACGCTTTATCATTGATCGAAGAATATCATCAAATGAAAAGCTTGAATCAGACAAAGATCCACCGGTTCTATGGCGTGGATAATTGTAAAATTTTTCTACATCTTGCAGAAGTTGCTAGGGAATTCTTAGCATATTTCATCAAATATAGCTAGTGAGTATCTTTCAGTGGTGCAGATCACATTTAATGACTAAGAGAGAAGCAAACTTCACTGAAAGGCTCAAGTGTTTGTTTTTGAAGCATACTTGAGAATCATTAATTAGCATTAATATACATAACTCTTTTTCCAAATGGGTTGAGTCTGGGGAAAGGTCTAAGACCTGTAATTTTGTATATATATATATATATATATATATATAGTATATATATATATATATATATATATATATATATATATATATATATATATATAGTAGAGTAGGTAGCAGAAAATGTTTCTTGAGCTACCTTACCTAACAAAAATATGCAAGCCCATTTACCTGGAAATGGCAAGGGAACAATGACCTTCCACACTTATATATATATATATATATATATATATATATATATATATATGAGAGAGAGAGAGAAAGAAAGAGAAAGAGTCTACAAAAATAGAAAGAGGAGTGAGGATATATATATAGAGAGGAGAGAGAGAGAGAGAGAGAGAGAGAGAGAGAGAGAGAGAGAGAGGAATAATGGGGGTGGTGTAATTGACTAAAATTCTGGGTGAAATACTTTAATGTTCAACCATTATTGGAAAAAGACATCAAATAATCTTTTTATGTAGGTGGTTTCACAGCCAGCTCTTTTATATTTATAGGTAACAGATGAACATAAACGTATAGGAAGGTTTTCTTTAATGACGAAAAATATATTTTTGTGTTCAAATGGAGAATTCAATTTACTTTTAAACTAGAGGAAATTTCTGTTTAAAACTCTTTCAATTTTACCTCTTATTTCACAATCCACTCTACCATAAAAGGAAATTTTGCATTATAGATCTCTATGAATGCAAATAATCTGTTGGCAGGTTTATCATAAAATTTAACTGAAAGCCTTATACAAAATGATATTGTCAATTAAAAATTCTGGTAACCAGTTCCTCATGAAAAGTGATTTCAAGAATTCTATTCTGTCGAGAAATTGAATATGAGTATATCTAATATCCTCCGTCAAAAGGTTTTTATTAATTATTTCTTTTTTTAAATATAAGATTGAAGAATTAAATTTAGATGTCAATTCTTTGAAAGTTGGGTTCCTGAAAACGCTAGTTTGAAATTTTCTATTTTATTATTGTCCTCTTCTACTTCACCGATCTATTTGATGTTAGGATGCTTTGAGTTGATATATTTTAAAAACCTATGTACATTTTCAATATATTTTAAATGCAAAACCGAAGCATCAATATATTTCTATCAATGAGGAAGTTTTCTGTAATAAAATAGTTTCATAGTAGCACACATAAAGATCTCATTTAAGGTTGATTTTAAAGAACTTCCCATCGCAACACCAACTTGCATATAAAATTTTTCACTAAACATAAACATTTTGGCTTTTGTTAGTGCATACACAAACTACTTTAAGGTTGGTTTGTACAAACTATTAACCGTCGAAGATTTTGTATGTAATGTCGGTAAAATAATTTCCAATGTTTTGTCCAAAAGTATGTTAGTATATAAACTTTCAATTTCAAATCTTGCCGTAACATGCATATTGGCATCAGAAATTTTACAATCTCATTAATTAACGAAATTCAGTGTATCCTTAATATAATAAACATTCTTTGCTAAGATTTTCTAATTAAGGAATAAAAAGCTTTGATAATTTTTAATTAGTCGTATCAATGGCAGATAGCATTGGACGATTGATTGATTTTGATTTATGAACTTCAGGTAGTATCTTTCGATCTTTGAGTAAAATCTTGAAAATTATTTTAACTACGTTATTTACAAATTCTTCAAAGGGTAATGAATTCTTTAAAATTTCTATCTTATTACGTAAATACAAGAATATAAATACATAAATATCTTTTTTTATACGTAAATCTATTATTATTATTATTATTATTATTATTATTATTATTATTATATTATTATTATATTATTATTATTATTATTATTATTATTATTATTATTATTATTATTATTATTATTATTATTTTTATTATTATTATTATTATTATTATTATTATTATTATTATTATTATATTATTATTATTATTATTATTATTATTATTATTATTATTATTATTATTATTATTATTATTATTATTATTATACCTACGGACAATTAATCTGAGTTTATATACTTTGCATTCTACAGTATTGAGATAGAAAACAGAAATATAATAAATATCGTTTGACGTACTGAAAAGGACAAGATTTATTTTTCACTGAATTCGAAACAATATCAAGCAGTTTGTGTTTCTCACAATAAAAAAATACTCTAAGCTAGAATAAAGGAAAGAGATAACAAAAGCTGACTGTTTCTAATATATTGTAATGACTAAGATATATATCCTTGGGACCAACGATTTCAAATTTCAGAACTGATGACCTGAATCTTGATTCTCTACATTCATAAAAGAGAGAATAGTCATAATGTTACTTTGAAACATATAAAAGTGTTTGCCACCGTAAAAAAAATTGTATTAAAGGCGCTGACAGAGTCTTTTATTGACCAAAATACGAGAAATATATGTACTGTATATTATTAGAGGAACAAATTCGGCAGATGCATTTATCAATAATATTTTAAAGAGAAATTCCTTTCTCCAGAAACTTTTGCTGGATGCTTACGATTACAATATCACGGGACTTTCCTAGTCTTCTTTGTAGCTAAAGTAATTTTGTTCCTTTCAGTCTGTCTTATCATTTGTTGTCAACTGGAATCGAAACCAGGTTCAGGTCTTGAAAACTTGTGACGAATTTTAATATATATATATATATATATATATATATATATATATATATATATATATATATATATATAATATATATAAAATATATATAATATATATATATATAAAAATAGTATAAATAATATATATATTAATATATATATATATATATATATATATATATATATATATATATATATAAAATAAAATATATTTTTTAGTATTTATTCCATGTCTTTCACCTCCATGTAAAAGCTTTTATAGATTTTAAATTTCTTTCCTTAAGATGTAGCGTCATATTTACCACTATTAATAAATTCTTATAAAACTTTTTAACTTTTAATAATTTTAATAATGATTTGCTATGAATTATAAAAGCATTTAATTCTTTATATAGCAGAACAACGTTCAATAAGCATGGCTATTCCATTTTGGATATGGAATTTTGTTGAAATACAATAATAATTTATGAATGCTATATGTGTTACTTTACCTACAGTACTTTACAACAAATTAAACAGTGAACCTCAATGCACTTTACAACCCGTGTTCTAAGATGGCATGATATCTCTCTGAGTTTATTTGTCATTCTTCTTAAGGAGATATAGCAACCAAAATGCTAACAATTAATTCTTCTCGTGTATTCAGCTTTGTAAATTTAATAAACGATTGTTTTCAACCATTCTCATTAGTCATAATCTGGAGGTCAAGTCCACACGCTATTGGAGACAAAGTTCCGAGACCATTGCTGACTGTCACGGCCATTCATAACCCAGAGAGAATTTGGTTTATGTAATGAATCACTACGCAAGCAGTATGTGACGGAGCCCCATCATACCCTCGAGAAGTCCTGGCAATTCATTTTCCACAATTGTAGGTATCTTTCACTTGTTTGACGATTTTCATTGATAACAGAACCAACCAATTTATCGTCCATGATACAACACTACATATTTACAGTAAAGGGAAGTTGCAAAAGATTTGCTACAGCTGGATGTGGATTTTATTCACTAAAACTGACATTTTCGACTGCTATTAATACAGTCATAGTTTAAAGTTGCTTCATCAGTGATTGGTATCGATAGGTGATGCCAGTCTCTGTCCACCTACAAAATTCTAGTTGCATCGTAGCATTTTCCAGATATATATAGATGTTTGACACACCGAATGTGATATGGATGCGATGTAATTACGCGATTAACTTTTATCTGTGGACGACCGAAACGCGTTCTAATTCTTCGTTTACACGTGGGATGAATACGCTCTACTATCTGTTGTATGTGTTCCCCATCCATTTCATGTTGTTGACCTGTACGCACTGATAAGATTTGAACACTGGGAAGCACATTATTATTACTTAAATTGTTGTAAACCCTATTGAAAACTTTACTTTTGACTTTCGTCAGTAAGAAATCATTGCTACAATATTCTACATGGAAGCAATGCACATTCCATTTCAAAAAATGATTCATACGCTATCGTATATTGGTATTTGTAAAGGTTTCTGGCGATATTATTATTCTCATAAAGGCATCACAGTCTGTCTCCACGACACATCAGTTGCTAACCGGATTGCTCTAGAGGGTAACAGCCGTGCGTCAGGAAGTGTAAGAAAGAAAGTATCGAGCACATTTAAATAATTTTACCCTATACCAAAACTATTACGTAGAATAATCCCCAGTTCAAATAACTTTTTATTTACAATAGACTCAAAATCTACTCCCCTAAATATTCACTTTCTCCGCACGCCCACAATAATTATAATATAATATAAATATATATAATATATATATAATTATATATATATATATATATATAATAATATATATATATATATATATATATATATATAATACTATATATATTATAGTATATATATAATATATTATTAATATTTTTATTTATAGTATAAAATATAATTATATATATTAATATATATATAATATGTATTTATATTATATCTAATATTTTTGTCTTCAATACTCTATTTGTATGTTATTATTAATGTGTTATATATATAATTTGTTTTAAATACTTATTTATATTATATTAAATTAGTTATTATTATTTATTTTATCTGATTATTTTTATTATGTTAATATTTTTTAATTTTATTAATACGTACTGTAATTCGTAGTAGTATAGTATATGTTATATACTAATAATATATATATATATAATAATATATTATATATATATTATTATATAATATATATATATATATATATAATTAAATATATAATATAATTATATTATATATTATAAATTTATATTATATATTATATATTATTAGTTATAGCTATATATATATTATTCACCTTCATATATGGTTTTTATATTTATTTCTATCATATTATATAAATACATCTGTCTTTGCTATTTTGTTAGTTCTAAGATCGTATTGATGCCGGAAGTATTAGATTATCCCGAAGTAAAATCGATCTACTTTTTTATTCCTTGCCCGAAACCCTGGTAATAGAAAACCTGAATGTAAGAAATTTCCAGGAGCCTTTTATCGAACGAAAAAACCGAAGGTTTTTTTTCGAAATAATAAAAGTAATTAATAAATAAAGAAAAATTAATAAATTATATTATAATTAATTAATAATATTTAATATATGAATTATATAAATTAATATAATATTTATATAAAGTTATAATAAAATAAATTTTTTAGATATTATCCTAATATATTTTCTTACTTAACGTGTTATTTATTCCCTGCACCGCTTTCGCGCCTCCGTCAGTGCGCATCTCGCAGCCGCTATCCGCACGCTACGTCCCCAACTGTGTTATGGTCTGAGTCTCCCAAATGCTGGACATTATTTGTCAATTTATAGGTTTGGAGAATTGTTGGATGACATCTTCCCTTCATATATTACCCCACTTGATCTATCTATTATCGGTAGTTTAAATAGCTCGAATATCACCCCATAAGGGGATCCCTCTAGCTCCTAGAAAACCTGACGATATTGACTTAGTTATTATGTAAACTTTCGTATACACCTTATTTAGTAAATGTACCTCACGATTCATATATTGAGCTTTTAAATAAACCTTTTTACACCCAAAAGGGGTCCCTTCAAGCCCCTAAGAAACCTGCAAGATATTGACTATTTATGAACTGATAAAACTTAGATATAATTATCGTTATTTTTGGTACCCATCATTTTTTATAATATGTCATGTTAGATCGGTTTCAAAAAGGGGTTTCGAACCCCAAAAGGGGGTCCCACCAAAAAAACCTGAGATCTAGTGCAACGTTACTGTAGAAGCTGATAACTTTAGTGCTATATCACCCTTCATTAATACAGTGGTACCCATCATCATAGATGGAGTATAATATCTCTTCAGCACCCCACAAGTATTCGCCGCCCCTCAAACACTCTGATCGAATATTTGATTGTAGATTAGCTCTGAAACTTCCGTATTTTACACCCTTCATTTAATCGGTAACCCTCATCATTTATATGGCAGTTTAAATAACCGTCTGTTATTACTACCCCAAATGTTTGATCTCTCATCCTTTCTCCCCTCCTCAACTCCCATAACCCCCTCCTTCCAATAAATATAAATTATAAAATAATTTAAAAAAAAAAAAAAATAAAAAATCCTCATCATTGAAAATTTCTATAACATTATAATTAAAGAAAAATATATTAAAATAAAAAAAAAAATAAAAAAATTTAAAATTTTTATTCCTTTGAAGTTTATTGAATACAAAAGTACCGTTTTTTACTATACCACTAAGCAAAGTAAATCAGTTTAAAAATCATAACCCTTCGCCACCCTCTTTGATGCATCTCCGATCATGGTACTTACCATGACGATCATCCTGAAAGTCTAATTCCTCTAATCTATTTGCATCTGAATTGATTCACTTATGCTTATCATTGTTTTAGCACCGAGCCTAATATTTTCATCCTTATTTTCATCATTTTGACCACAGTTGAATAGCACCAATTACAACTTTCTACGTTAGATCATAACGCTTATCCTCTAAGTCCTCGACCCTTCTCTCTGTCAGTCCATTCGTAGATGTACCATATTTTAGCTCCTATTTTCTTTTCGAGCATTCATCGTATCTTTGAACTCGATGTTTTTATCATCACTCTTATCCTAAATTATCAGAGGATCTTACATAATTTGTGGTTATATACTAATCCAATACATCTCGATATATATAGCCATGCATTATGATACTTGTATGTGACTAGAATCCTACTCTAATGAAATAGCACAATCTTGCCGATATGTTTTTACAATTTACCCTATCAACACGTTAGTAAAATCAGTAGACTCAGTATAATTCAATTTCAACACTACCCTTTCAGCCACCCTCCTTCATTCGTATCTATTGATCTATTGATCTATTGACTACAGTCTATTGATTCAAGTCGTATATTGTATAACAACCAAACAAAACTTTATTTCCTTTTTATGTTATTATCAACTTACATATTATTTACGTTTTTACATATCACTAAAGCAGTAAATCAGTAAAATCAGCGAAGCCATCCTACCTTCAGCCACCCTCCTGTCATTCCGTGATCTATTTTGATCTATTGACTATTTGATCTATTGATCTATTGATTCAAGTCATATGTTTGGTGTACATAACAAAAACTTTTATTCTTTTTATGTTTATAACTTACAAATTTACTTTTTACATACCTAAAGCACGTAAAATCAGCTAAAATCATAGTACCATCAAAACACCTTCCTACCCTTCCATGATCTTTTGATCAATATCTATTGATCTATTATTCAAGTCATATTTTTTATTAAAAATTGATGGTGTTTTTACATACCCTAAAGCCAGTACAATCAGCAAAGCCTATAAATCCAAGTAAATCAAGTAAATAGTAAATCAAACTTACCCTCCGTATGACCCATCCGTATCTACTCTGATCTATTGATCTATTGATTCATAGTCACATTTTACTAATAATTGTCATTTGTTTTACATACCACTTAAAGCAGAAATCACTACATCTTAGTACCATCAAACACCTTCCTTACCCTTCCATATCTATTGATCTAATTGATCTATTGATTCAAGTCATTATTTTATTAAATTGATGTGTTTTACATACCCAAAGCAGTAAAATCAGTTAAAGCAGTAATAATCCACCCCAAAATCAGTAAAATCATATCAAAACTACCTCTCCTATTACCCATCCTGAATCTATTGATCTATTGACTATTGATTCAAGTCACATTTTTTACTAAAAATGTCATGATTTTACATACACTAAGCAGTAAAACAGTAAATAAATCAAATTACCATCCAAACACCTTCCTACCCTCCTACTCTATTATCTATTGATCCTAACTTGATCTTATTGATTCAAGTCATATTTTTTCTTAGATAATAAATAAGCTTCTTGAAAAGCGGGAAAAGAAAACAAGCTTTTTATTTAAAGCATTTTATAACATAAGTTGCAGACTACATAATCGTTATACCTCTAAATCATTAGAACTTCAAGCATATTAAAGTTTATAAAAAACAGAGCATTCTTAAGAGAAAAACATCTTCATGAAGCTAAATACAATACACCAACATAAATTAGAACTATAGTTGTTACATCGAAAAACATAAGCTTAACATATTAACATTATTATCAATTTAAAAAAGAACGTTACATAATGATTCACTAAATCATAAAATCTAAATGCAGAGATTCAAGGAAATATACAACATTATTTTATTCTTATACACAGGGCTATCCAGTGACCATAGCTCAAACATTCCGAGCAGAAAGTGTTGAAGATAAAGTCCAGAGTCGTTCTCCAATTTCCAAACCGAGTCTCATTACCACGGAAACACCTAAAAATTCTTCTTTCGTTTAGAAAAGCACTTTAATATTTTCTTTTCAATTGATCTTTAATAATTCAAGAGTATATTCGTACTCGTCAATCTCCGATGATTAGATGTTTCCCAAAGTACACCAAGAACTGAGATCGAGATGTCAAACTTTGGTCAAAGTTGAACTTAACCCTATGTTGCCTTTCTTAGATATTAATATAAGCATTACAAGCTGAAAGATCAGCTTTGAGATCGTACGCATATAAAAATTACTGTTTTCATCATAGGTCTTGAGATCAACACCTTACGCGTGTATCGCTTTCATAGGACTTACAGTATGCAAATAAATTCTAGCATAAGTTGAGAGCGTGGCAAAATCTGTGAACATTCAATGTAATTTTCTATAATCTATCGACCGGATATGTTGACCATTTCACATTGCAAAACTGATACTCTAAGAAACCAAATGACTGGTAAATTAAACGCAGGACTTCTTCATATGATATTCCAGATAGCATCGCTTTCTACAATTCCTATTATTACCCTTCTGAGGTAAGCTGCCATTGACAATGTTAGGTATATTAATACTCGAAAATCCTTGGCTAAAGTTAAAAATTTTAGTCTCCAATCTCTTGATGGATATTTGCTGATAATCAGTTACAAAGAGAATTTCTCGATTCCAATGTTAAAGGAATGAAGATTTTCAACTTTACGTTACATACAGCATAAGCATCCGAGTAATTGAAAATAGGCTTGAGCGCGAAGTTCTGTTAGCTGTCATCAGCGTTGCCTCCCCGCTGCACGCGCATTAAGCGCAACAATTAGAGGAGTAGATCTAGTTAACCTAATGCGGTATCCACTGATGGTAGAATAAGTCTCTTCCCTGTGAGATAATCACCGTTTAGCACCGTCCATTGAATATCTAAGCGTGTATTTGTAGATTTAGCGGCCGTTGTCACCTATGTGCTCTACATTCTTTTAAATTGTAATTACCCCACTGATTCTAAATGTACTGTTAGCAGCATCTAAATAATTAGCTAAAATCTTCAATGATACTGTCCATAAGCTAACTGCAGCTAAGCTCCAGAGATGTGTTCAATAAAAACACCTCATAGTTAGATTGAAACATAGTATGACAGAAAGTTGCTCGTGGCATACTTATGGTGGCCGTTGTCCTGTTTGATATTTTGAAACCATCTTCGTTACTATACTTAGTCTTCAATATACAAAACCACATTCGACAGATCAAGATATGTCAGATAGTCGCACGATTCTGAATTCGAAACGGTACATCTTATTCTTGAAGCTGCAACGGGGGGTTTTAATACTAATAAAATTACTTTCACTCACACTTGAATCTGTGTAGATCACAGAAGAGACCAATCGCTCTGTTACAACATCAGGGGCTGGAAAGTGGAGGGTGGGAAGGATGCATGAAATCGCATTTCTTGCCTCAACTACCAATCGCTTGGACGATATACAAGGAGACAGGATGTTAACATGCGCTTATATACAGAAATAATGCAGTGGGTTATTATTAGTTATGGCTAAAAAAGTTAACGCAACTTATCACTGATATTATGAGAGGCAAACACATCAATACACTTTTCTTTATGGCCCTTTATTTATTTCCTCTTAATGTTTTTTACACCACCTACACCTTGACATCATCTTGCGCGCGTATTTTTCGTTAACCAGTCGTCTAACATTTCAGTCTGAAACCATCAGCTTATGCGGACGTTTACAGCACTACGAGATCCGACACCCCTATCCTGATTGTGTGTATTCCCATGTTCTGGCCGCCTTTCAGTTTGCATATTATTTTAACCTCCTGATAATAACAGGGAATAGCTCTATCTGATAATAAACAACGCAATTAAAAATCCTCCTAAACCAATAATCCCCTCTGCGCCATTCTTGATCCCCTGAAACTCTCTTTCCTTTATATTATTATAACCGGAGCTTCTTTCTCATGTGTACTTTACACACTGACGTCCCATTTGTATATGAGGTATGGTTTGCCTTCGACGTCTCTTATATAAACGCAACTGAACTCAGCGGTCTACTCATAGTAAGTATTGTGAACAACTTAGAAAGCTTTATACACTTACGTCCTTTAGAAACATGAGACTATCTCTAACCAAAGAGGCACTTTAGTATCTCCCTACATACTGCATGTCTTACAATACACTGTGTAAACAGAGCGCGATACGCGATCGTGTCTGAAAACTATCTTAGTACGGCAAGCATATCACAAATGTAATGATACTCTTGTGCCATTTCTTAAGACATACTCTTCCATCGTTTGCTACATAACGCAATTAGATCCTCCCCATTTAAGCATATTGTTGATATTATTTCCCGCATTTTGTATACATTGATCAAACAGTAACAACAATTACGAAACCAGATAAGGCGAAGCATAAATACAATTATATCTTTCAGCGTTCACATTAGATTGAAGATTTAATGCTGATTAACACGTTATTCTACTTTAACTTATTCATAACCAATATAAATTCTCTAATATCTTTTACATATTTGACTTTCTTCAAAATTTTTTGTTTAAGTCTTTGAACACATCGGTAACCGATTATAGAGGAATACCGTGCTTCTAATTTATAATTACAATTTCAACATAATATTCAGTTTCCTCTTTATGGATGCACATATTAGGTTTCACTTTTTAATTACATTTTTTAATAAGTGATCAACACTTCTAAATATCGAAAAAGCCACATATGAAACAGCATATTCCTCTATTCGCGTCGAAATCCATTTCACTTAAGCCCTTCTTCTATACATTTCCGCATCAAAATTTATATTGTTCAAAGTAAATACATTAATTCTAATAATATTATTTTCGAGGATATAATCCATAGGAAGCCGATGAAGGCAGAGTAAATAAAAATCATCTTCACTCTCCGATGTCACAAAAGTAAACTGTATCAATGTTTCATTTATAGTTTCTACTAGCGATTGTATATAGACTATTAACTTCTCTAATAAACCATCCCATTATACAATATTTACGTTTATTTTTTCCTTGTCCTTTAGATTCTAATAATTTCTGTCTTTTTATACTGTGACTCTCAGGATCAAGACCGTTATTTCTGATTTCTTGTTATAAGAACCCTCCTTTTATTGTTCACCATCGATAATCCTCGAGAAGGTATAATTTTAACCCGTCTCTTGGAAATTCTCCTGATGTTATCTACTTTAAAAACTTTTCTCCGACCATCCCGCCTTTCATACCCTTTCGAAATTTTCATCGACCTTATGACACTCTCACACCACATAATTCTCCTAATATTAATGCCTTGTTATCTTTATATTTTGCAACGAGGCTACCCATTTACAAAAGTTTTTCTTCACCATCTCTAAGAGACCTCTTAATTGTTTTCTATGAAAGACCTATTATAGAATAAGCCAAGTCTTGCGTACATCTATATATTTAAATGTATTCCTCTTCGTGAAATATCTATGCATTCTCATTTTATATTCTTCTTACTCTTCCATCATTGCAGCCTTATTAACTGAAAATGTGTTGTAGTACCCAATATCTATACTCTGTAACTATGTCTTCGAAACCTCTTACTAAAAACTCTGTTACCTTATCTGTCCCACATCATTTGATGGAAGCTATTATCCCTATTTATCAATTCTACTGACTGCAAGCACGCTACAGTCTGCATCTTTTATCTTTTAAAACCTTTAACCATAAGTATCTGGAAATACATCTATCACAAAAAAAAGATTGATACCTCTTCATTGCTACAGCCCACTTTATTTATTTTTTATCATTTCATCATAACTCACAGTTGCCATAAACATTTATCTAAGTCGAGGCCTACCCGTTTTTCGTGTTGACAATTTTATTATCGTACTAGAGGTTTAATTTAGCGCGAAAAGCGATCCTCACCTTTTAAATAATTTTTCAATCTTTTTATTTATATAAGCAGAAACCTTGAAGCGTGAAACCTGAATATAGCCTCGCGATAACGTTAAGTCTGAGTTTCAACATCAAAGTTAAGTACCTTATTCACCCCTCCTAGCCTCCATTTACTCCCATATACCATTATCATAAAAAATCAGTATTTCATGGTATACTGACGTAGGATATATAAAAAAGCCGATCAATGTCTATATTAAATATTTTATTTTCAATTTGACTAAATATATAAATATAATCATTTTAAATTCACAAATCGTTGAAATAAAAATAACATCTATCTTATCCTACCAAAACGGGAGATGTTATGTAATATATCGTAAATTAAATAGTAGCATAACAATTTATGCAATCAAATTAAAAAGCTACAATAAAATAAGGAAACAACCATTTTGAACGAAGTTGTGTTTTTTTCTTATTCTCCCTACACTTGAACTTCTACTTAGCATCTTAAATCTATCCGATGCAAAAGAAGAAGTACCAGAGGGACTCACATCTGGTCTAAGACATGGGAATATTATATCCAAGTTCCGCTACTCTTAAGTTATTCTGGCATTACAATCTTCGGACAATAATTAGTCTGAATTTCTTGTTAAAATCCTGTTCCATCCTGTTCACAGGAGCCTTCTCCAATCACGCTGGACAGATTCACCACCTCCATCAAGTCAACAATATTCATCCTGCCTATTGTTCTCCGTGCGTATATTATGATCTGACCGAGTTCACTTCCAAATAAGCTTATCTTTTAAAATCTTTATAATAAGCTTAAACCCGTTTTTCTTATTCCTCATTTGTAAGCTTTCCTTGAGTATATGTTTAAAATTATCTTCTCTTTTCACTTCAATATTAGTATCTGGTGCTGGAGCTGAATCTTCCTCGGGAATCTTTAGTAAAAACTTCTAGATCTCACTAATTTGTACTAGCATTTTAATATAGATTCTTTTTCATGCTCCTTAACATCAGAGTTTAATATATGGTGCAGTTCCTTCTCAAATTATTTATCTGTTCAACTGGCGAATCATATAAACTCAAAGGCTGCTGTTGAATCAATTGTTGATAAGCGTTATAACCATCTGTTGCATTGAGGTTTGTTTGATTACTTGATTTGTTTTTTCTTGTTGTTCTTTGTTGTTGTTGTTGTTTGTTGTTGAAGTTGTTGTTGTGTTGTTGTTGTTGTTATGTTGTTGTTGTTGTTGCGTTATGTTGTTGTTGTTCTTGTGGTGTTGTTGTTGTGTTGTTGTTGTTGTCTAGAGTAAGGTTCCTGTATTATATTTCAACTTCTCATAATCGCTGTAGGTTAAAACCACTACCTTCTTCATCATTGAGCAAGCCACTTGGTTATCAAAAGTGCTATAACGGAAAAGAGTAAAGTGAACACCACCCCACCTTTCTGTAAATAGCTTCTTTTATTTTTAAGTTCTTACTTACCAGCAAGTTTTTAATATGCTTCTTATACATATAGCTTTACCTTCTGAGCTCTGTTTAAAGGAACATTTCCTTTCTATAATTAAATCTCACATTTCTCAACTTACATTCTTATAAATTTTTCACTTCAAATGCTGAATATTTTTTCAAATCTTTCAGGCTTCTTAAACAATTTCTCCACTAAATTAACGAATCTCCTCACTAGAGTACTCATTCATTCATGTACTGTATACGTTCTCACTTCTCGTAGCAAGATATTTTACAAGAAAACACCTCTAGCGTTTCTATCACTGATGAAGCTCACAGATAAATAACCGTGCAGGTAGAGGTAAACTTCCTTTAGTATACCTTTTAGAACTCTTTACTTGGACGGAACATTTGGCGTAGCCACAACATTGACTGACTCAATCCCTCTTGCCCCAAACAAATTTAAATACGTGTGTTCAAAGACACAATCCCCTATACATTCTGATGAATATATCGTGTTATAAACAATACTGTGATTTTAATAGAGACTCAGTCAGACTTTCCATTCTGCAGCAATGACTCTCTCATTCAATCTATGTCGAAGAGGGAGACACCTCGGAATGTCTCAGGAGTATAACGGAAATATCAGACTATTATTACTTCACTAAAGTACTCTTTAATCAATAAACTTTTCTAGGGTAAAGGTACTTTGCACACAAATGATTTAACAGCTACTTGCTCGTTCTATATCCCAACCTCTTTTATAGTTTTTAATAAAAGAAAAGTTTTCCCGCATCCTGTAGAACCCAGACCCACCAAAGGAAACCATTTTGTAGCATCAGCACGGAACAATTTACCAACGTCCATTCTAAGATAATACCCAAACATACATTGAACAAAAAAGGTTCTTCCACTTATCTATACAATGCCTTACAAATAAAAACTGTTTCTCTTCCCGCCGTTTTATCCAAAGAACTTATATTACTACAAAGAAAAATTCAATTAATCAATAATCAATAATCAATAATCACGAAGCGTAGGAGCGTTGGGATAGTCACTTAAGATTTATTATTTACTGCTTAGTATGTTAAAACATGACTAATTTAGTAAAAAAATGTGACTCTGACATCAATAGATCAATACATCATTAGATCAAGGGTATGCTGGGGTTGTTATTACTAACATCTTACTGATTTACTGAAACAAAGCTTTACTGACTTACTGCTTTAAGGCTATAAAACTACATCAATTTTAAATAAAAAATATTGTCTCAACATTCAATAGATCAATAGATCAATAATCAATAGACATGAAGTTAGGAAGGTTCGGATGCGTACTTATAATCCGT